>CM054940.1:19555738-19620999 GCA_029168755.2 Tillandsia fasciculata
TCACATTGTACGTGTGTTAATTATTAGGGGATTTTCGCCGTGTTAGTCGGTCCCGTGGTTTTTTTAACATATCGCGGTTTGGAGTTTTTCCACGTAAAAACTCTTGCGTGTTTCTTTTTATTTCCGCATTGTGGGTTTTTATTATCGCAAACGATCTTTTGAGTGTTTATGTTTACACCTAGTCACCCCCCCTCTCAGGTGTTTTTTCCTCTATTTAGATCCAATATACTTATACCCCAACAATGTTATCCGAGCGGAATAGTTTTCAACAATGGTTTGAAGGTGAACACAATCGCCCCCTTTCTTTGATGGAACTAATATGCGTACTGGAAAGTACGGATGAAAGCTTTCTTAATTTCCATCGACGAAAGGGTGTGGCAATCAATTGAATTAGGATGGTCTAATCCAACTGAAATTTTAGATGATGTTCGCACCTTAAACCTAGGTCGAAATGGACCAAGGAAGAGATAGACTTATCTTCTTACAATGGCAAGGGAATTAATGCTCTATTTAATGCTTTGTCACAAACTGAGTTCTCTCGCGTCTCGGCATGTGAGACGGCGAAGAAATCTGGGATTGTTCTTCAGTTACGCATGAGGGAACTACCTAGTGAAGATTCAGAAACTGCAAATGCTTACGAGCAAGTTTGACTCTATCTCTATGGCAGAGAATGAATCCTTCACTGACTATTACACACGATTGCAAGACATCGTGAACTCATGTGCTAACTTGGGAGAGAAGATTCCAGAATTTAAAGTTGTAAGAAAAATTCTAAGAACTCTTCCTGAACGATTTCGCCCGAAGGTTGCAGCCATTGAAACAATTTAACACCCGGACGAAATGCGTGTAGAAGAATTAGTAGGTGCTTTACAAACTTATGAAAGACTTTTCCTACTAACTATTCTTCTGGAAAGGCATCCTCTTCTAAGTCTTCAGGTTACGCATTGAAATCAACTAAAGAAGAAGACGCGGATTCATCCTCCTCGTGGACGACGACGAGAACATTTCTATGGAGGACTTTGAGAAGCAGCTCGCTCTCTTGACAAGGAAGTTTCGTCGCAACTTTCGAAGGGGAAATTCAAGCAAACCTCCATCCTTCGGAAAGTCGAAGAAAGGCAAGGGTTTTCAAGCACAAGTCAAGAAAGCAAGAGAACTTCTCAAAGGATAGAAAAGTTCTGAGGGACAAGTTCAGTGTTTCAAATGTCGAGGCTACGGCCACATTGCAACTGAATGTCCCAACAAGAATCCGGCTAAGAAGAGCGAGGCAAGTCGTCACTTGGGATGACAACTCAACGTCAAATGAGTCATCGTCAAGTGATGAAGAAGACAACGCGACAGCTTTCCACGCGTCCACCAAACCTTCACCCTTCATGTGCTTAATGGCAAGTACATCCGACTCATTGTCCAACTCCACTGTGAAAAGATTGCAACGGACGATGAATCAGAGTGAATTCGGAAGGTGAAGATTTTGTTTCTAGCCTACCACAACTTTGAGGGATTCAAAGAAACTGGCTAAGCAAAACAAGGGGTTGAAAGGAGATTACAGGATCTTGGAGAAGAACTAAAAAGGTAACTGTCTATCTCAACCGATCTTGAAGTGGAAAGGGACAATCTGACAAGACAAATGTTTCCCTTCAAGAGTCCAGCAACTGCCGAGAAGATTATATGGATATGGTGAACAAAGCGAACTACTTCTTGAAGCTCATGGCGAGGCTCGACAGGAAAAATTGAATGACGGAGACCATACGCCAACTAAAGGATGACTTAAGAGATTTCTCTTCTGGAAGGAGTAAGTTGGGACAGACTTCTTGGTCCTTTTGTCAAATGAATAAGTTGGCGGCCTACTCGATACACTCAACTGGAGACATGTCCAAGTTCGAGTGTGTACAGTATTTGTGCCTTCAGTCGTGTAATCAGCGTCCTCCTCCGACACCAATATACACAGACAACTGAACCAACGACAACGAGCCTACTTCATCTTCTCGGATCGTCCAAGACCTAGTAATTTTTTCGTTGTGGATTTCAGGGCACATAAGGAGAATTTGCAAGACGGGAAATCAAATGCTGCACCTCAAACACCTCTTGCAATGACTCCACAAGGTGATTCCCGGAAATCATTGCAAATCGTTCAAAAAGAAAGACATTGGTAGGACTCAAACAAGACGACGACAAAAGTACAAGACATCGACAAACGTCTTCTCATAGGAAATCCTCTCTAACCATTGCCACATACTCCAAAACTCAAAAGGTTTGGGTATGCAAGGTGAAATCTTTCCTTGTCTTTAATCTATTTCTACGATTAATTATGGTGTAGTCGCGCGCAATACAGGGTCGTACAGGATATGGCTCGGGTGTTATGCTTCACAGCCGGAACTTACCTTTTATTTTTGGGCTGAAGCGGTAAACACTGCTGTTTATGTTATCAATCGCGTGTATTTGCGCCCGGGGACTTGAATACACCATATGAACTTTGGTTTTGTAGAAAACCTAACATCAAATATTTGTCGCATCTTTGGGAGTCGATGTTTTATTTTACGTGATCGTGAGAACCTTGGAAAATTTGACTCTCGAAGTGACGAAGGGATTTTCTTAGGTTATTCTACAAACAGCAGAGCATATCGAGTTTTTAACTTAGAATCTAAACGATCGTAGAATCGATAAATGTTAAGGTAGATGAAGCTTTTCACTTTGAATCTGAAAAATCTACCCTCGATATCTCTCTTGATGATGATACACCTGCTAATGCATCTTCTTCTAACAATTCTTTCGATAATATTTGATGCATCTAACGGTTCTTCAAGCTTATCTGATGTGCAGGAATCATCTCGTGTACCTCCGCCTACTCCTCTACCTCAAACGTTACGCATCTCCAAGGATCACCCTGAGTCGAACATAATTGGAGATCCACAAGAAGGAGTTAGACACGGAGACAATTGGTTTGCGGATTTGCATGCTATGTATCTCAAATCGAACCAAGGAATGTTGATGAAGCTCTCCAAGATGATTATTGGATTAAAGCAATGCAGGAAGAGCTCCATCAATTCGAGCGAAACAAAGTCTGGGAACTGACGAAGCCTCCGAAGCAACACAATGTGATAGGTACCAAATGGATCTTCAAGAACAAGAAAAACGAAGAAGGTACTATCATCAGGAACAAAGCAAGGTTAGTTGCTCAAGGCTATTCTCAAGTAGAAGGTATAGACTTTGATGAAACCTTTCGCCCCTGTAGCTAGACTCGAGTCCATTCGTATATTGTTTGCGATTGCTTGTCATTTTAAAATCAGATTATTTCAAATGGACGTTAAGAGCGCCTTTTTAAATGGATTTTTAAATGAGGAAGTTTATGTAGCTCAACCGAAAGGTTTTGTGGATCATAAACTACCTAACCATGTTTTTCGTCTGAAAAAGGCTCTTTACGGTCTGAAACAAGCACCGCGAGCATGGTACGAAAGGTTGACAAAGCACCTTTTGGAAAAGGGCTACACTCGAGGGGGAGCTGACAGGACTCTCTTTGTGAAGCATTATCAAAACAATTTCATAGTTGCTCAAATCTATGTCGATGACATTGTTTTTGGCGCAACAAGATAATGATGCTTCTAAATTCGCGGAGACCATGGAAAGCGAATTTGAGATGTCCATGATGGGCGAATTGAATTATTTTCTTGGATTACAAGTTAAGCAAAACGATGAAGGAATTCACTTGTGTCAATCCAAGTATGCACTGGAGTTGGTCAAAAAGTTTGATCTTGAAAATTCTAAGGATTTTCCGACTCCAATGGGAACTAGCCATAAGGGACTTGGAAGTGAATCACAAAGTGAGAATGTAGACGAGAAACTGTATCGCAGTATGATTGGAAGTCTACTATATCTCACGGCTAGTCGCCCGGATATATCCTTCAGTGTTGGGATTTGTGCGAGATATCAATCAGCACCGAAGGAGGTTCACCTGAAAGCGGTGAAACGGATCATCCGGTATATCAAAGGTACAATCAATTTCGGAATTTGGTATCCTATGGGAACAACTTTGGATATTGTTGGATACTCAGATGCCGATTGGGCTGGATCGGTGGATGACCGGAAAAGCACGAGTGGTGCATGCTTCTATCTCGGCCACTGCCTTGTTGCATGGCACAGTAAAAAGCAGAACTGCATAGCACTCTCGACTGCCGAAGCGGAGTACATTTCTGCAGGAAGTTGTTCAACCCAATTGATTTGGATGAAAAGCGTGTTGAGCGATTTCCGAATTTCAACATCTTCGGTAACCATTTTATGTGACAACACTAGTGCTATTAACATTTCTAAAAACCCTGTGTTGCACTCTAGAACAAAACATATTGAACTTAGATATCATTTTCTTAGAGAGCTAGTTGAATCAAACATTCTTCAACTGTCATATATTTCAACTGAGGATCAATTAGCTGATATCTTAACAAAACCTTTGGATCAAAAACGTTTTATTCACTTGCGTAAAGCAATTGGCATGCTTTCCTTGAAATAATCTCTTTTTGAAACCTTTGCTTAGGTTAGGTTTTGTTTTTGTTTTTGTTTTTGTTCTTTATCTATGTTTGTACATAGGACACTTAATTGAGCATAAATCATAATTGACTTTAATTGCATCCTTTTATGCATTTAGAAATTTATTATGCTTTTGATGTCATAATTTCTCAATGTTGCAATGATCATTTACGTTAATTAAACCATCTTTTAAGTGATCAAAGTCAATTTCTCTCTCAATGATCTCTTGGTATAGTCATTATCATATTTGATTGCTTAGTCGAGTATGAATTCGAGATCAATGGTTTGGTTGAATACTGTATATATTAAATAATTGATAGCCAATTGAGGGGGAGTCAATGAAATGTAAAATGCTCAAAAGATGTGGAAAGAGTTACATCCCAATGAGGAGTGTGAAAACTACCACCACATGGAGAAAATGAAAGAAAAAGATGCTCCATGAATGAAAAGCAAATTTCTGTTGATAAAATTCATATTGAAATACTTGACTCAGTCGTATTTCATGGTTGGTATAAGGTGGGATTTTTAGTAAAAGATGCTCAAAGAGCCACTCCTTCAACAGATTGTCTAGATATATTATCTAACTTATCTGGGATTTCAAACATCTATTGATCTTGGTACTTCATTTTCTTTACCAAAATTGATGATTTGATAAAGGCATTACACATAAGATCAGGATAGATGTGATTGAAGTTGTTCAACTTTAAGTGTTTTAACTTTCGTAAATTTTCGTTTCATTTTTGGAGTATTTTTGATAGATTTTGCATAATCTATTTCTTGTTGTATGAAACGATGCTTTTTGTTTAAAGTTGACATGGTAAAGTGCTTACATACTTTTTCTGGATTTTATGGAATTTTTCTGAATTTTTCTGAAAAAAGTTGAAGCCGATCCGGATCGGGAGTAAGTGATCCGGATCCCGAACGCAGGATTCTTCCTGCGGGTAGCCGATCCGGATCACATTCACGATCCGATCCGGATCACGGCTAGGGTTTTTATAAGAACAAAGAGATTTCAGATTTCTTTTACCCTAATCTTTTGTTTTCAAGCTTCTAGAGTTTCTCTCTCTAGATTTCTTGCATCTTGGAGCTTCCAAACTCAAAGTTCTTCGGATTCCAAGTAAGTTTTGTTGATCAAAACTCGGTTTTTCACAGTTTCATAGTTTTCATCAAACGTGAGTTGAAATCTTGGATCTTTTTCGTTTGTGAATGGTTTTTGATCAAATTTCTTTTGAAATAAGAACTCTGGGTAATTAGTTTTGCTTTTATGCTGGGATTTCTCTTTTAAACGAGTTTTTGGGCTTCGATTTCTAAAAATTCGGGTTTAGGGCATATAAGGGAATTTTTGTAAATCATGGAATTGATCCATTTTTAAAATTCCTTTTGCAAAACTAATTTGATTCTTAGTCTCTCTGCATGATAATGATTGTCTAGGTACAATATTTCAAATTTTTCAAAATTGACGATTTTTCTTGTGTTCTTGAGTTGGTTCTTCACAGGACACTTTCTCCAAAACTCAAAACACTCAGATCAATGGCACTCTCCTGGTTAATCCTGCTACTGGTTACGATGGTGCACACGAGTACATCTGTTAAAACGGAACAGGATGATTCAACTCAAATCAAGACGAAGGACGCAGAGGAAGAGAGCTCAGACTATGATGAAGAAGAATGGGACGAATTCTTCAAAGATGTTCAACGAAAAATTGATGAGGAGGACAGGAAACTTGTCAAAGGAAAAAGACTAATGAAATCAGCCTCAACATCTAAACAGTATACAAGAAGGAAAAATGTCCAAAGGAGTGCGAGTCAGCATAGTGGGCCTCTCACCAGAGCACGCTCACTTTCTGGAATTCTTCAAACTGAATCTCCATGGGTTTACGGGATGATGCACCATCTGCATCCACACAGCACCATCACACTCGAAGAAAGCGACTACACACACAGATGAATTGGAACTTCTTCGTCATGAACAGCGAAAACTTTTTGCTGCACAAGAAAGAATATCGAAAGAACTTCAGCAGATTTCCTCTGAACACAAGAAGATCAAGAAAAAGTTTTCAAACTTTTCGAAACTGTTTAAGGGGATTTTGAACAAGCTGAGCTGTACCAGTTCAGATTCATTAGACTAGGGGTGGCAATCCAGCTCGCTGTTCGCGAGCCAGCTCGTGTTCGGCTTGAAATGAGCTCGAGATCGAATCGCTCGTTTAGTAAACGAGCCGAATTTTTCAGCTCGTTTAATAAACGAGCCGAACACGAGCTGGGGTTAGATCGTTCGTGTTCGGCTCGATAACAGCTCGAATATATATATATATATATATATATATATATATATATATATATATATATATATATATATATATATATATATATATATATTATATTACTATTTAAATTTTAAGCCATCAATTTTTTATAAATTTTAATTATTAGATTAAAATTTTAATTTTTTAATTTTTTTTTAAGTTTATACCTAATAGTAGAAATGAAAATCAAACTTGTTGTTCGCGAGCCAGCTTGTGACATCCCCGGAATTTGGATTAGTCCTCTATATAAATGATATAATAGGACTAAATCTCTAACCCGGCTATAGCATTTTGGATGGTAGCAAGATCCAAGAGGAACATGAGAGTTAAGCGTGCTAGAGCTAGAGTAGTTCTAGGATGGGTGACCCCCTGGGAAGTGGGGCGTCACAGTTGGTATCAGAGACATTCACCAGCCGGAAATGTGAGATGAGTCTCGGCTGAGCCAGGGTTATATAGCGGGTAGAGCGAGGCTCCCCGGCTAATGACCGTTGTGAGTGGAGTGCAGCTCCTCACAAGGTCGGCTAAGGCTAGCGAGACGAGTCTCACATCGCCTGGTGCTTGTGAGTGTGCTTGAGCCTGACGTGGACGTCAGGGCTTAAAGGGGGGAAGAATGTGACACCCCCGGAATTTGGATTAGTCCTCTATATAAATGATATAATAGGACTAAATCTCTAACCCGGCTATAGCATTTTGGATGGTAGCAAGATCCAAGAGGAACATGAGAGTTAAGCGTGCTAGAGCTAGAGTAGTTCTAGGATGGGTGACCCCCTGGGAAGTGGGGCGTCACAGTAAATGTGACACCCCGGAATTTGGATTAGTCCTCTATATAAATGATATAATAGGACAAATCTCTAACCCGGCTATAGCATTTTGGATGGTAGCAAGATCCAAGAGGAACATGAGAGTTAAGCGTGCTAGAGCTAGAGTAGTTCTAGGATGGGTGACCCCCTGGGAAGTGGGGCGTCACACAGCTCGTATTTGGCTCGTTAATAAACGAGCCGAACACGAGCCGAGTTAACGAAAATCAAACTTGTTGTTCGCGAGCCAGCTCGTGTTCGACTCGTTAATAAACGAGCCGAACACGAGCCGAATTTTTCAGCTCGATATTTAAACGAGCCAGCTCGTGTTCGGCTCGTTTATTAAACGAGCCGAACACGAGCCGACCCCAGCTCGCTCGTGTTCGGCTCGTTGACACCCCTACATCAGACTGAGCAGCACCTTCTGTTCACTTTTTCTATGACTGTTCTCAGTTCTTAGGCTCTTCAATTTTTTTTAGAACTTAGTTTTTGTTCTAATTTCTTAGTTCAGTTCTTAGGTTTTACGTGTTATTGGAACTTTTCACTCTCCTAACATTTAGTAGTTTTAACTACGTTTTGGCTTTGTTTTGTGACAAAAAGGGGGAGAGAGAACTATGAAACTTTGAACAATGATGATGTGTGAATATGTGATCATTAAGGTAAGTATGACTCCAACTCAACTTTGGTTTTATCTTGTGATTTGTGCATGCTCCTACTAACTATTCGACTAACTATTTGGGCATGTAATATGACTAACAAGTTGATGATTGGACTAACACTTTGTGACAGTGACATTTGGTTTTTGAATGCTTAGAAGATATGTTGGTTTTTATCTGTGATTCTTTCACATATCTGAATTCTCAAATGTCATGATGAGAATAAACTCTATCTCTGTACTTGGTTTTGTATGTTTCAATTCTTGAGGTATCTAACGATTTTGTTTGTCAAGAATGATTTCTTTGTGCAGAGAGTACAGATGTCTAAGTCTAGAGTCTGTTTTAGGAGTTTATCTCATGTTTTTAATTTTGGATCTTCATTGTAAATTTTTGTTGTATGGTGATAGCAACAAAAATATCTTTTTGAATTTTCTTTTGTGGATTTGTGTTTTGTCACGAAACCGCCAAAGGGGGAGATTGTTACGGAATTTGAGTTGGCGTATTTCGTGAATGTGTTAAGTCTTGAAGATTGAAGATGAAGAAACTTGGATCATATACCTCAATCTCAAGAAAGAAGAATTCAAAAGGATCAGGTACGTTTAACTAAAGATTTTGATGATCCGAATACTTCTTATAGTGTAGAAACACCTGGAAGAATGTTTTATTGCTTAAACATCAAAAACTGGACATGGGACATGTTCAGGATCCGGATCAGGCCTTGCAATCCGGATCCCGAAGGGTGTTCGTTCATACACTGGTTCAATCCGGATCGCAGCATTTCATGATCCGGATCCCGAACACAGTTTTACCTGTTTGCTTCACGATCCGGATCAGGAACTGCAATCCGGATCCCGAACATGGTGTTTGGTAAAACTGTATGAACGATCCGGATCGGGGACTACGATCCGGATCCCGAACAAGGATTTTCTGGAAACCGTCTTTTGTGCTTCTGCAATCCGGATCGTCAAATCCAATCCGGATCGCCGTCGGTAAAACTTTCCAGAAAAGGTTGTTTTTGATCCGTATATTCTTCCAAGGGTTTCTAACCTATAAATAGACCCTATATTCATTTTTAGGGTCCGAATTTTAAGCCGTCATTTCCAAAAGGACGGAAGATCCACATATAGAGAAGAAAGGAAATCAATAGATTTATTCTATGTTTCTTCATCTATATTGATTATTTGATTCTAGGTTTTCATACTCACATTTTGAGTAGAATCAAATAATGAATACTTAGATGGTATTTCCGATCTATCTTTAATCTAAGTATTCGGCGGATCATCACCACCCAAAAACAACGATTTACCCCAAATCGGCGCGTGGACTCGCGTGGCCTTGTGGATTCAAGGTGCAACCGCTCTCGTGGATTCGGAGCGAGGTACGTTCGTGGATTCGAAGCGTGCCATTGGGTGAAGACCGTGGATTCGGTTGGACGTCGTGGACTCGACGTTGGACGCTGTGGATTCAGCGTTGGGCGCAGATCGTGGATTCGAGAAGCGTCGTGGAGCGAGCGGAGAAGATCTACTAGGAGCGTATGAAAAGGTTGAGTCGTCTGTGAGTACGTTATATCACCTTGTACGTGTGTTAATTCTAGTGGATTTCGCCGTGTTATCGGTCCCGTGGTTTTTTACTCCGGTTTGGAGTTTTTCCACGTAAAAATCTTGCATGTTCATTTTTATTTCCGCATTGGGTTTTATTACGCAACGATTTTTGAGTGTTTATTGTTTACACCTATTCACCCCCCCTCTAGGTGTTTTTTCCCCTATTTATATCCAATTACTTATAACCCAACACCAATCACGAATTAACTCTCGCGTCGATGTAAGGAGGATGAATCAATCTTCTAATTGTGCTAGCAATCTTCCGAAGATCGAGAACGATGAATTAATTGTGGAGGACTTGAGGAAGATGATAGGCGGCTAGGGTTTTCTTTTTCTCCTTTTTCTCTCTCGTACAAAATATGTCACATATGACACATATTTATATTGAGAAAACCCTAACCCTAATTCTAATCCTAATCGAATCCTAATCCGATTGGATTATCCATTATCCTTAAGTTAGTTTCAATATGAATCGAATCCGAATCCTAATTCGATTCGTGTGTAACATTTACACATAAGTCCTCAAAATATTTACTAACGATTAGTAAATACACCATGCAACTTTTGCACTTAAATACCTCTAATTTACAATAATTGCAAATTAGTCCTTTTACTAATAAATTAGTAAACTTTAGTATTGTGATTATAATTAATCCATTCTATAAACTTCTTTATCATCTCCTTAATATCGATCATGCGCGATTCCTTATGTGTGTGACCTAATAGGTTCAATTCTGTCTGGTAGTGAGATATGATGCGATCCCCATCGACATCATCATCGAAACTCTTTTTGATGGATCAAACACTTTTGATTCTTCCATCGTATAATAATTATTCGCCTATAATTATTCTTATTGGTTCCCACAATCCACCAGTGACGCCTAGCAGCATATGGTGGCAATCCAGTCAGAAGTGAATATTGGACTGAACCTCAAGGTGCAGTTACCGTACAATACAATCCTTCTATCGCATAGTCCCAACTGAGTGGAGGTCATGGAATACTCGTCAAACCCCATCACCCGTTATATGACAAATTTGATAGGACAGAAGCTCATATGGTTACTCTTGGAAACACCTTTCCATGAACCATATTACCCCGGCCGAGGATTTCTGAGCTTTGCCTTACAAATAGCATAGGACTAATTATCTCTCTACCGAGAGCGATAGATCCCCTGTAAACAAACACCCATTCCTAATATGAACCGACTGCAGCCAACATATACTACTAAGACCCGTGACTAGGATCAGAGTTTGCATAGTCAAACTACAGTAGCCTCATATTGAATGGCCGTGGTGTCGCAGGTCTAAGGATCAGTTGTACCACTGCAACATCGAATCAGTTACTGACGAATGAGTAGACATCCATGTAACTATTCGTAATTGGTCACGCTCAGTGCCCTTGTTCTCTAACAACCACCTGCACGTTCGCTCCAGTGTCCCTACACTGATGACTTGAGACTCGTCATCCTAAAAGAGAGCGACACATACATCAATCTTGCCGGATCAATCATCGTCCCCATGATGATCCTCCGATTGAGAGCATTTATGACTTAATCACTAATAATATGTATCTCAAATTCTTAACTCTTAAGAATATACATTATCATCTCATTAATTCAAAGGACGATTCATGGACACATCAAACATGAATGGCATAAAATGCCCAAATTATAATAAAGATCAAGTACAAATATGTCCCATATAACAAAATGCGTCAGCCTGATAGGCTTTTCGGGCATACAACCAACAATCTCCCACTTGCACTAAAGCCAATCAGTCATATATCTAATGCCCATCTTCTCAAGATGAGTCTCTAGTTTTTGCTGAGTCAAAGCCTTAGTTAGCGGGTCCGCCACGTTATCTGCGGAGGCAACCTTCTGCACTTCAATATGTTTATCTTTGATGTACTCTCTGATCTTGTGATACCGCCGCTCGATATGTTTGGATTTCTGATGAGATCTCGGCTCCTTAGCTAATGCTACGGCGCCATTATTATCACAATATAGTGGCAGGGGATCCCTACTAGAGGGAACCACGCCAAGCTCAGTGATAAATTTCTTGATCCAAACAGCTTCCTTGGCAGCTTCAGATGCAGCGATGTACTCCGCCTCCATAGTAGAATCAGCAATCGTCTCTTGTTTAGAACTCTTCCAAACTATTGACCCACCATTGCAAATAAATAGATACCCAGACGTAGACTTTCTATCGTCTATATCAGACATAAAGTCTGAATCTGTATAGCCATTAACTTTGAGTTCTCCACCTCCAAGAACCAAGAACATATCCTTTGTTCTTCTCAAGTACTTAAGGATATTCTTTACCGCTACCCAATGCTCTTCGCCTGGGTTCGACTGATATCGACTAGTGACGCTCACAGCCTGTGCTATATCAGGTCGAGTACATAGCATCGCATACATTAAACTCCCTATTGCGGAAGCATAAGGGATCCTGCTCATGCGACTTCTCTCTTCAGGTGTCTTAGGAGACATAGTCTTAGAGAGGTGAATTCCATGTCTTAGAGGTACCATACCCCTTTTGGAATTCTCCATGCTGAACCTTTTCAACACTTCATCTATGTACATAGCTTGCGATAAACCAAGCAACTTCTTAGGTCTATCCCTATAGACCTTTATCCCTAGGATATAAGATGCTTCTCCAAGGTCTTTCATAGAAAACTCTTTGGATAACCATAACTTCACCGATGTTAACATAGGAATGTCATTCCCTATTAGGAGTATGTCATCCACGTACAATACGAGGAAGGTAACAGCACTCCCACTAACCTTTTTATACACACACGGCTCTTCCTCATTTCTGATGAAATCGAACGATTCGACTGCATCATTGAAACGAGTGTTCCAACTCCGAGAAGCTTGCTTCAACCCATAAATGGATCGTTGAAGCTTGCACACTTTATGACTTCTATCTTTGGTAGTGAAACCCAAAGGCTGCTCCATATAGATTTCTTCTTCAAGATATCCATTCAGGAAAGCAGTTTTTACATCCATTTGCCAGATCTCGTAGTCATAATGTGCAGCAATAGCAAGCAGAGTTCTGATAGATTTAAGCATGGCTACAGGTGAAAAGGTATCCTGATAGTCAATGCCTTCGCGTTGACTATAACCTTTTGCTACCAGCCTAGCTTTATAGGTCTCTACCTTTCCATCAGAACCAATCTTTCTCTTGAAGATCCATTTGCATCCAACGGGTACAATACCCTCCGGTGGATCAACCAAAGTCCAAACTTGATTGGAGTACATTGAGTCTATTTCAGACTTCATAGCTTCCAACCATTTTTCGGAGTCGATGTCTGACATCGCCTCGCTATAAGTCTTAGGATCATCTCTATGATCCTTGTCTCCCACTAGGAACATTTCCTCCATGTCCTCTATAAATAATCCCATGTATCTATCAGGAGGATGAGAGATTCTACTAGACTTGCGAGGTGGCAATGTAATCTCTGGTATCACAGAGTTATCAGGAAGGGCTCTTGGAATGCTCGATTCTAAAGAGACTTTCTCCTCTAGTTCTATTTTTCTCCCACTGCCTCCTGCTAAAATAAATTCATTTTCAAGAAAGAAGGCATGACGGCTCACAATCACATTATGACTTTCTGGGAGATAAAAATTGTATCCAAGTGATTCCTTGGGATAACCAATGAATCTTCCCTTGACTGATCTGCTTTCCAATTTGTCCGTCTTTAATTTCTTAATATAAGCCGGACACCCCCAAGTCTTAATGTGAGTAAAACTTGGCTTCCTACCATGCCACATCTCATATGGTGTGGTGGGAACAGATTTGGAAGGTACTCTGTTCAAAATATAAATAGCCGTAAGAAGTGCATAACCCCAAAGTGACGTAGGTAAATCTGTAAAACTCATCATAGATCGAACCATATCTAATAAAGTTCGATTCCTCCGTTCAGACACCCCATTCAATTCTGGTGTTCCAGGAGGAGTCCATTGAGAGACAATACCATTATTCTTGAGGTAGGTTAAGAAATCCGTGCTAAGGTATTCCCCTCCTCGATCGGATCGAAGAGCCTTAATCGATTTTTCCATTTGCTTTTCTACTTCTTGTCTAAACTCTTTAAACTTTTCAAAGACTTCAGACTTGTGTTTAATTAAATACACGTACCCATACCGTGAATAATCATCAGTAAAGGTAATAAAGTAGAGATAGCCGCCCCAAGCAGACACATCGAATGGGCCACATACATCAGTATGTATCAGGGCGAGTACTTCGGTAGCTCTCTGTCCTTGTCCAACAAAGGGAGACTTAGTCATTTTTCCTTGAAGACATGATTCACAAGCTGGGTATGGTTCAGGGAGTAAGGATCCTAAGATACCATCCTTAGCCAGCTTGTTAACCCTATCTTCTCCAATGTGACCAAGCCTCAGATGCCACAAGTATGTTTTGTTTACCTCCTCTCTAGGTCTTTTAAAACCAATAGTATTCTCATTCATGCCATTGTCAACTGTATTCATACTAACATCCATATGTAAGTAATAGAGATTGTCTATTAAAGAACCACAACCTATCAAATTATTTCTCAAATAAATTGAACAAATGTTTGATTCAAAAATAAACTTATAACCGTCCAATACCAAACGTGAAACAGAAATAAGGTTTCTAGTCGCACTAGGAACATAAAGACAATCTCTAAGTTCTAAAACTACTCCTGTCGGTAGACATAAAGGATAAGTCCCTACAGCAACAGCAGCAACTCTTGCTCCGTTTCCAACGCGTAGGGTAAGCTCTCCATCCCTAAGTCGTCTACTTTTCTTTAGCGCCTGCATTGAAATACACAAATGCGAGGTGCATCCCGAGTCAATGACCCATGTAAAAGTAGAACAAACCGATAAGCTAGTAGTTTCAATGATATGAATCTCGGACATACCTTCCAAAGTTTTATTCTTCACCTTGTCCTTCAGGCTAGCCAAATAGTCCGGGCAATTCCTCTTCCAGTGGCCATCCTTTTGACAGTGGAAGCAAGTTCCTTTGGCGGCCTTCTTTTTGGGATTTACCTTGACAGTGTCAGTCTTTGGCTTCTTTGCAGGCTTCTTCTTTCTCCATTTAGACTTTCTTTTGGAGGAAGCCCGTTCAACAGCCAAAACTGAGCCCTTATTGACTTTTAGCATTCCTTCAGCCGTGACCAACATATTCAACAGCTCGGCGAGAGTGCAAGTAATTTTATTCATTTAAAAATTTAAAATAAACTGAGAAAATGAATCAGGTAATGATTGCAAGATCAAATCAATTTGAAGTTCTGCGTCCATAGTCATTCCGAGCTTCTCAAGCTCCTCAATGTCCTTAATCATCGCCAAGCAATGATTATTGACTGAGTGACCATCAGACATCTTAGTCCTGAACAGTCGCCTTGACACTTCGTAACGAGCTGTTCGACTTTGCTCATCATACAACTCTTTAAGATGAAGCAAGATGTCAGCAGCACTCTCCATGTGCTCATGCTGGCGTTGCAACTCATTACTCATAGACGCAAGCATGTAGCATTTTACCTTCATATCATCATCAGTCCATTTATTTCTAGCATCTTTCTGTTGAGCTGTTGGATTTTCGGGCACTGCTGGAGCCTCCGTGTCCAACACATAGGCTAATTTCTCAGAATTGAGAACAATTCTCAAATTCCTCAGCCAATCGGTGAAATTCGGTCCAGTTAAGCGATTAGTATCAAGTATTCTGACAAGTGGGTTAGAGGCGGACATTTTCTGCAGATGGTTAAGATTCTAATTAGTTGTGTACTTAATCATAATCCATTTTGATTAGGGTCATTAAATCTAAATGGTGCCTCCCACTAATTTTAGCGAATCTCCACACTCCCCGAGTGGAGAAAACGAAAACTTTACTAAAAGTTTCTAGTGGGAATTGCGGTCCCATCTGTTTGCACACTACCTCATCCTAACAGATTCTTGGCAATGAGTAAAGAAATGAGTGAACAACTCTTGTTCAATGCTTCTCAAGCAAATCGCAATTTTATCTTCGGCCTCCAAAAATATAGGCCTCATCCTAACAGATTCTTGGCCTTATCTTTTGGTTAAGTTAGACCCACTGTTCATCATGCAAATAAAAAAGTCATTGAATCCTCATCCTGACAGATTCTTGGATTCAACCCCTTTCTTACCACTTAGCATCTCATGCCAATAGAATGGTTGCGGCTCCCTAATGCAACTGACCCCCGTGTCCGGGTGCATCAATCAACACTAAAGAGACGCCCACACCCTACAACGATGGAAGGCCACTAATGGGTTAATAACACCACTAACTTAATATTTTATTTAGGGAGATTTGTTATCTCATCAGTTTTAATTCATTATAAATTTACATCTCATGCAAACCATCGCATCATATGCACACATATATCGCATATATATAATAATAACTACCAGTGATGATCATGGATTTTAATTTGATTCGGGCCTGAGCCACTAGGCCGGAATCCGGTCAGAGGGTATAACACACAAAAACTTGCTCTTCATCTTGATCGGATTGGAGTAGATCAACTCTTGTCGGCTCCCTCGATCAATATTTGGTCCAAACTTGATCTGCACCGCATCAACTCTTGAATGGAACAAATCGTCATGGAACCTGAACTACCTCTTTACCCTTTAATTTTGCAACAATTACAATACAACCCATAATATTAATGAGACACGCAGGTCTCCAAATTACATAACATAATTGGTGCACGCAGGCACCCAAAATAAATCTAACACTGGGTCCTTATTAAATTACACCAATTCACATCATCACATGATACATTAACATCACAAGGTTGCTATCCATGATCATCACCTTATACACATCACAGGCATATAATATAAAATAAAATTCTCTAATTCGATTTCTAATTAATTGGGTTTCGAATTAATTTTAAATTGCGATTTTGCACAAAACAACCACATGGCCTGCATGACTACACCATGTAAAAATCCGTCATGCAAGGCAATGCCAATCTAATTAGCATTGCGGCGCCTTGCCCGCGTGCGCTAATTTAATTAGCATTGCGGCGCCTTGCCCGCAATTGTGCTAATTTAATTAGCATTGCGGCCCTTGGCCGCAAGTGTGCTAATTTAATTAATGTTTCAAAACAATCAAAATAATATACTCAAAAACAATCTTCATTGTTTTGATTTTGATCGTTCCAGAAAACCCAATCAACATCGAAAAAGAGATTAGATCTAAAACAAACGATGAGGGTGGCTCCGATACCACTATAAGAAAGTAATCAGATATGCGCAGCGGAAAAAGAAACGCAATTAAAATTTTCTTAAATCAAAAGATCACCTCATGTTTTGTTTTAGATCGTAAAAAAGGTAATCTAATTGATCTTATCAATTAGGATTTAATTTTTACCTTACACGGGTCGAGATCACCGCGAAGCTGACGATCGTTGGTAAAAATTGTTCGTCCTTGATAGCCGCGCACGCACCCGGCCTCTACTTGTGTCCACACGGAATCACGCCCTTGATCGAAATAATCGATCGCCTTGATTCGCGATCCAATCACGAATTAACTCTCGCGTCGATGTAAGGAGGATGAATCAATCTTCTAATTGTGCTAGCAATCTTCCGAAGATCGAGAACGATAAATTAATTGTGGAGGACTTGAGGAAGAGGATAGGCGGCTAGGGTTTTCTTTTTCTCCTTTTTCTCTCTCGTACAAAATATGTCACATATGACACATATTTATATTGAGAAAACCCTAACTCTAATTCTAATCCTAATCGAATCCTAATCCGATTGGATTATCCATTATCCTTAAGTTAGTTTCAATATGAATGAATCCGAATCCTAATTCGATTCGTGTGTAACATTTACACATAAGTCCTCAAAATATTTACTAACGATTAGTAAATACACGATGCAACTTTTGCACTTAAATACCTCTAATTTATAATAATTGCAAATTATTTCTTTTACTAATAAATTAGTAAACTTTGGTATTGTGATTATAATTAATCCATTCTATAAACTTCTTTATCATCTCCTTAATATCGATCATGCGCGATTCCTTATGTGTGTGACCTAATAGGTTCAATTCTGTCTGGTAGTGAGATATGATGCGATCCCCATCGACATCATCATCGAAACTCTTTTTGATGGATCAAACACTTTTGATTCTTCCATCGTATAATAATTATTCGCCTATAATTATTCTTATTGGTTCCCACAATCCACCAGTGACGCCTAGCAGCATATAGTGGCAATCCAGTCAGAAGTGAATATTGGACTAAACCTCTAGGTGCAGTTACCGTACAATACAAACCTTCTATCGCATAGTCCCAACTGAGTGGAGGTCATGGAATACTCGTGAAACCCCATCACCCGTTATTTGACAAATTTGATAGGACAGAAGCTCATATGGTTACTCTTGGAAACACCTTTCCATGAACCATATTACCCCGGCCGAGGATTTCTGAGCTTTGCCTTACAAATAGCATAGGACTAATTATCTCTCTACCGAGAGCGATAGATCCCCTGTAAACAAACACCCATTCCTAATATGAACCAACTGCAGCCAACATATACTACTAAGACCCGTGACTTGGATCAGAGTTTGCATAGTCAAACTACAGTAGCCTCATATTGAATGGCCGTGGTGTCGCAGGTCTAAGGATCAGTTGTACAACTGCAACATCGAATCAGTTACTGACGAATGAGTAGACATCCATGTAACTATTCGTAATTGGTCACGCTCAGTGCCCTTGTTCTCTAACAACCACCTGCACGTTCGCTCCAGTGTCCCCACACTGATGACTTGAGACTCGTCATCCTAAAAGAGAGCGGCACATACATCAATCTTACCGGATCAATCATCGTCCCCATGATGATCCTCCGATTGAGAGCATTTATGACTTAATCGCCAATAATATGTATGTCACGCCCCGAGTTCAAAACCAGTGTATAAATTATTTTTTTTTTTTTTTCAGAGTTGCAAAAATAGCCAGGGCAATGACAGACGGCCACATATATAGAAGAGTCCCAATCCCCTTTGGGATTGAGCCTTTTCTATATATGCACGGCTGAGCTTTACAACCACATCAGAGTACTAACTACGTACTACAAATAACAACAACAAGTAAACTTTACAACCAACTGAAACACAAATTCTTTATTCTCAAACATCTATTACATAACTTTTCGGCTGTCCAGGGTCAACCTCTATATCGATACCTCGTCAATTCGTCCCGACATCCCAACGCCCGCTCGACCTGAAAAACAGTCACCCGAGGGTGTGAGACACACCGGAGTGTATCCCAGTGGGCACGACGAGCCGAGAAATAGCAGATCGTACCTACTGGTATACAATATTAGAGGATAGTAAAAATCAGGGGTTAGGATAATCAGATATATATAATCATGAAATCACAGGTAGGATAAGCAAGTCAATAATCATGATACTATAAGTAAAGGCATCATATCAAGTCTCGACATGTATAGGTGGATCATAAAACATCAAATCAAGGAATCAATGGAAATATAGAAGCTATGCATCAATCACAAGAATATCAAGTACCCAATCAATGCCACTTTTGGCCACAAGGGCCTCAGGCTAACTGCCATGGAGCATATGACCTCAGGCTAAACCACTATTGGTCATTGGGTCCTCAGGCCTAAAGCCATTCTTGGACACCCTGGGGCCTCAGGCCTAAAGCCATTCTTGGACACCCTGCAAGCTATCATAACCCCACTGGGCTCACGGGTCGATCAGACCTCTCTACCGGTAAAGAACACCGTGACGGTGGCCAAACCGTCGGTGTGCGCGACTGAAAGCTGGCTCGACGGCGATCATAATGCTGATGCTCAAATCATGGTCCATTGACCAACTAGACGGCAAGAAGCCGCAGAAAATCCCCACTGGGATACAAGTATAACATGCCAAGTACTGAAGTAATCTCACCTATTCTAAACATGCAGTGAAGAATAGAGACAAGTATAGAACTATGCTAGTGACCAATCAAGCATGGCATGTGTCCAGGAAATGCATATCAACTGCTAAAGAAATCAGGATATAACTCAACATGATAAACAAGCAACTGCTGGAATATAAGCATGATATGCAAGCAAGTAATAAGAGCAGGTATAGACTCCATATCAATCATAATGCTAAAACTCAGTTCACGGTCGGTAGACCGGACAGACGGCGGGACGCCGAGGAAAATCCCCACTGGGATGCAATATCAGAATCAACTGAGTCTCACTCATATGCAAGAATAAGCAGCAACTAAATATCATGGATCAGATATAATCAGGAAGTACTGATAATCAGGTATATAACCTAGCAAATGACCAATCATGCAAGGTATAATCTCAAACAAAGGAAGACAGGTTCAATCAATCATCTAGGGTAAGCAAGAACAGGGGTCCAACCAATACCGTACATAGAGGGCCGAAATGATAAAGCCCGGACCGAAGATAACCCACCTGTCAAATTGCAGGCGACTAACTGTAATCCACTGTATGCTCGAGGACCAGAGACAAATCAAGCCAACCTGGATCAAACATAATAATCAACCTCGAACTCACTAACCACAACTTAAAACCCAGATCAATTTTAAACCTCTAATTATTTAAACAATAGTGTCATTTGAGCACTGTTTTCGCTCGTTCTTTCAACTGGAAACTCATTTTAACGAGCCGTCACTTCCAGCAGGTGACTTTTAACTTGCTGAACACCGTGCTCACTATTTTGTGACAGCACGGAACCCGAAGCAAACTTCGGGCCATGTATTACTCCTCTAACCTAGCCGAAACGCATTTTTGTTTCTTCGGCTCATCAAAACCCGAAATAAACGCGAGCATCGCGTTCAGTGACCCCAAAATAGCCAGGAATACACTGTTATAATATTTTAAACAGACCCTAATACTGTTATTAAGAATTTATTGTACTTAAGCTTGATTATGACATAACTTTGCATCTATACATCGCATGTTAAAACTTTGTATATCAAAGTGCTTCCAAACAGTGCAAGGACACTGGGGCTCCCTTCCTTTGCAGCCCAGATCTGCTGGTTCAACCAGAACCACATTCTTATATTCACACAAGTTCATGATGCACCATATTCTTGTCCACACAGATCAAGATTGATCTGAAGTGAGCATCAAGCTCAGGAGACAATTCTAAGCAACTTTCATATTTACAGTTTTGTCAAATTCTGCTTGGAAGTTCTTTGAAGCATTTTGTCAAGCACTTGGTGTGCACTTTTTCTAACAACACCCACAACACTTTGGTGCAGGTTGTTTTCTGCAATTACAGCACCTGGGACTTCCAAGCTTGGATCAATTTACTCCACTAAGTTCCTGGAGTTGTTCTCATCAACTTGGAGCAACCAAAACTCCCAGGTTGGCTCGGGTCCGAGGAAGAAGATGACCCCCCCCCAACTTTGAAATTCGTGATGATCCAACCGAGAGTTCTGGGGCTCAACTAATGGCACCAGTAGGTGCACCTCATCTCCCTGATGCTTTCCATACCCATGCCTGGTCGACGGAGTGAGGCGGCGCAGGCGGGGCTCCAAGCTCCATTTCGAGCTTCAAGCCTCCAATGGCGGAATTCAACAGAGCCCATGGGAGACCCTCAAACTTGCAAGGTAGGTTCCCTAGACCCGTACGAATCTTCCCGACCCACTCCCGGCCGCCGGAGATGGCCGGAGTGCCAGCGGCCGAGAATGGAGTCATTCTCGGGTCAACCATGGCCGGTTCCTTCCGATGCTGCATGGGCAGCATGCAAGTGCATGGATGCACTCCTTGCACTCCCATCAACCTTTCTGGACTAGTGCCCGGCGGCGAGGAGGCGCGCCGGCGCCGGAGCAGCAAGCTCGGCCAACATGCACAATTCCACAAAGCTAGGGCATCCTTTTTCTCGCAAACGGCTCGACCAAAAATTCCCAAACTTTGCAGATTTATTCTAATTGTTCTACAGTCTCGGCACCCCAATTTTGGTGCGTATTGGTCAAGCGGTTTGTGAGTTCTCTTGCGGTGGAGCTCTTCTAGGTTTCCGGCGAGAGCTTTTCCCCGCCGGCCAACCCGCGTGCATGGGGCTCGGGCTTGTGCACAGAGCATCCTTAGGACATGGGGAGTCTACTGCTAGGGGTCTTGGGGGCTAGCAATCAAGGTTCAAGAGGTTCTTACCTTGGCCGGAGTTGGTGAAGGAGGAAGAAGCCGGTTCTCGGGTTCTTCTTCACGCGCGGCCTCGGGCAACTCCAGCAATGCTCCAGAGATGCCAAGGAACTCTTCAAGCACTTCAGATCCAATCCAGGAAGAAGTTGGTCCAACTCTCTTCCTTCTCTCTCTCTCTCCCGAGTTCACAAGAGTGGGTTGTGACTCCTCGGCCAACTCCAATGCACAGGTTAAATCTGGGGAATTCAGAGGAGGTTGGTGCTTCGAATACACCCCACAGACCCTTCGTGCTCTGGCCCAGGGTAGTCCAAGAGGCATGCAACCAATAAATGCAAGATTCTTGCACCAAACCGGGTTCACACACCACCCCCAAGCCCCGTTGTTTTGCTCAACAACACTTCGTGGGCTTCTTAGGTTGGCAGAGGCCCAACCAACAAGTCCCAAAAGCTCTGGCCCAAGAACACTCAAGACATTTAGAGAAAAAGCAATAATTTTATGCTTTTCACGCATTTCGAGGCAATCCGAGCGTCATTTTGCGAAACGGACCTCGCCACGACGTCCGGCTCGTCAAGATCTGTCAAGTGGCGTATTTGCTTGGTTCATTGGACGACCAGATAAAAAGTTGTTCCATCTTGTTTGACAGAATACAGTGCGATGCACGCACTTCGATGCACCCGGGTTGCCAAACGTGAAATTCGTCAGCACCATCGCGCTCAGAACGTCGAAATTAGCTAGGTTTCATTACTCATACCCCTATATGAATTTCTAGACAGTGGAACGGCCGTTAGTGGTCGCGAAGGGATTAAAATAGGGGTTACAATGCACAACTTAAGTTGTGGGGCCCACTTTTTCATCGCTGATTTCTGGAAGATCTGACCGTCAAATCGTCGACAAGTGAATATGAAACTTTCATGTTTCGACGAGACGATCGCAATGGTGATCTCGGATTTTTGAGATCAAGCCCCGATCAAAAGTCGATATTTTAGGGCCACTATTGAACTACTAATTGCCTATTTTGCCATTTAAATAATCCCGAAAATTATTTAAACTTATATTTTGGATTTTTAAAATTCACGGTTACTACAATGTATCTCAAATTCTTAACTCTTAAGAATATATATTATCATCTCATTAATTCAAAGGACGATTCATGGACACATTAAACATGAATGGCATAAAATGCCCAAATAATAATAAAGATCAAGTACAAATATGTCCCATAAAAAATGCGTCAGCCTGATAGGCTTTTGGGGCATACAGCTAACAAATCCGTGGCTATTTTTGGGATTTTTAAGTTTGGACATATTCTTAGAATCAAGGTGAACATTTCTCCTTTTAGTTATAGTTAAAAATTCTGTATGGATTGGCCCCTATTTAACTTAGAAGTTTATGTTAAAAATTTGATGTATGTTTGGACAATATTGGACCTTTTTGTAAATTGGAAAATTAAGAGGGGCCAGAGATGGGTTCTTGAACTTTGGAAGATAATTCTTGGATAGAGGGAAACTTAAATTTACTGTTTGGAGTGTAAAATTGAGGTATTGCATTCAGATATTTAATCTATCTTCAAAGGGGTTAATTGCTAGATTTTTTCCAAAAACCTACGCGACGATTTTGTTTTGATGATTGTGTTCAATCCGACAGTGATCTCGTGGCGATTCTTAGTGCGTTGGATTCATAACAGGCGGGAGATCGTGCACGCCGAATTTCAGCAAGATCAAATGTCACGCCCCGGGTGTAAACCAGAATCCGGGTCCGTCCACAGATCCGCCATGCACACAGAATTTCCCGTGTACACGAAGCGCTGGTAAATTGCTCAGATATAAAAGATATAATAAAGGAGCATAAAACAGAGCTAAACTAAAACTAATACATCTCAGACCACAGCTGGAAAGTAAAAGTACAATAAAACTCTCAAATAATACAAGTGTCACTCCCAGCTCACCAAATATGTACAAAAAGCTGGCTAGAGCCAGACCCAAAATAAACTACAACTGTCTGAGAAATAAAAGGTACAACTGATACACAACTAAGCTCGCAGTCGGGGTAGATGAACTATCTAAACCGCTATCCTCTTACCTCGATCTGCCGAAGACGGTCCTGCAACTCCCGCAGACGACTCTGCAAAACAAAGGGGAAGAGACAGAAAACAACTATGGGGGTGAGAACTACTAGATAAACCAATAGCCTCCCCTAGTGGGTAAAACCTCAAACTCTGACGGATCCACTAGGACTACTAGAGGCAAAAAGGAAAGAACAGAAGTAAGCTATAAAGGCTACTGATAAAGGAAACTACCACTACTATGCCTCTAAATGCAATACCGAAAGAAATGACTGTATGGACGCATCAGGAAACAGTATCTGTCCAAATAAACCCAATCTAATGACCAGTAAAAACTGGTACTGCCTGCTCTGCTGTCGAACTCAAGAACTCAGTAGCGGAATCGGGACACAAGCTCTCACTCTCTCTCTCTCTAAAAAAAATGCACTTACCTCCAACAAATCCGTCGTGCGCGCGCCGCTCGCCGTGCTCTCCGCTCGGCCCCATGGCTCCTAGCAGCAGGTGAAAACCCCCAACCTCCAGCACCATCATCACTCTCATCTTCTCTTCTCTCTTTTCCTCTTTCTTCTTCTTCCTTCTTCCTCTTTCTCTTCTTTCTTCCTTTCTTTCTTTTCCTCTGTTTGCTCATCATACCTCTGTTTTATTGAAGGAGAAGGTGACGTGGCTTCCAATTAATTAGTGCAGGCTAATTAATTCGGCTGAGTGTGGGTGTGAAGCAGCTGTAGCACACCCTTAATTAATTAGACCCCTTTCTCACTTCCTTTCATTCTCTAATTTCTTCACAGGTAAATCCAACAAATTACAATTATTTAAATTAATTAATTAATTAATCCAAATTAAGTCCACTCCAACTCACTTTTTACCCTCGGGGCCTCCGCATCCGTCCGGAAACTCTCGAACTCCGCTGTAATCTGAAAATATACATGTCCAAAATTTTTTCCACTCAAAAAGCTCAACGGTGGAGTCGATGTGCTAAATCCAAAAACCGGCTCCAAAATTGCTAGTTCCAACTCACTTTTCGCCTTCAGGTCCTCCGCGTCAGTCCGGAACCTCCCGAACTCCGCTGTAATCATAAAATACACCCGTTCCAAGTGTTTCCCAAATTTTTCTGCACACCACTGTGGAGTCGAGGCTTCCCAAACGAGTCCTCTATCGGCGCACAATGCCCGAAAACTCCGAATCAAGCTGGGGCTTCCGCGTAGATCCGAATCAACCCGAACTCATCAGAAGACACATATGGAACACGCCCGAGGCAATTTCCTCCACACCACGCCATCTTGCGAGGTCGGTGCGCCATCCGAAATCCCGGTATTCTACATCGAGTGCCACGTCCAGGGTGGATCTGTTACTTTGGTATCGCAACTCGTCGACGCCGTCCCTCTGACTGGGCCAGTTTTGGCAGTCACGGACACAGTCCCTCTGGCTGGGCCAGTTTTGGCAGTCACGGACGCCCTACATAAGTCCGATCCTCCGTGGATGTAACGGCAGTAGGTAGGCGCAGGTTTGACTGGACCCGAGGAGGCAGTCAGGTAGATTGGGTGATCTGAGTTGAGGGATAGTAGATGCACCATGTTTTCATCTGTTCCACTTTTTGAGCATCTAGATAGGGGCATAGTAGCTGTAGAGTTATTCTTTTCCAGCTCTTTCCTTCAGTATTTTATTTGTTACATCATGCCTCTAGTAGACTTAGTGGGCAGACCGTTGGGCTTGTTGGCGGCACCCACTGAGAACTACTGTGGGATGTAGTTCTCACACCCGTCGTGGTGTCTTTTTTCCCAGGGACGTTTGCTCCTGTTCCTGCTGCTCCAGCTGCTGCTTCTTCAGATCGAGGTAAGGGAGTCGCGAGCTAGATCCCTACCAGTCGTCGTCCAGAGAGTAGATGTACCCTTATTATTTTGAGAGTTTCTTGTTGAGAGACCTTTGTAGTGAGATATAGAGTTGTACTTTTCTTTCATAGTTGAGAGACTTATGTACTTTTGGTGAGGACTTGGAGTTGTATTTATTTTATTTCAGCTTTTACTCTTCAGCTCTGATATCTGTTTAGTATAGTATCTTTCTTTTGCAGGTTTGACGTTTCGTATATACGGGGTTCACCGTATGGGCGGCGGATCTGTTGGCGAGCCCGGGTCGCAGTTTCGACCCCGGGGCGTGACACAAACTTCGTACGACTCGAACTTGGATCCTTGCAGTTCGATCATATCCAAGGCCCAAACGGTTCGTTTGACCAAGACCAAGCAACTTATCCAACTTGCTTCTTCCTGATGAAAATTGCTTCAAATCTTCTTTAAGTTGGAATATAGTCTTTGTCATCTCCATTTTGATCATCCTGGGAAGAAACGGACAATGAACTAGATGTAATCGATGAAAAACACACGAAGGGTGAAGTTGTGGACGCAATAAATGTCGTGGCGTTGTTATCTTCATCACTAGAAGACGACTCATTGGAGGAAGAAGAGGCATCCCATGTGACGGCTTGCATTGCCTTCTTCTTTGACGGATTCTTGTTGGGACACTCCATTGAGATATAACCAAAACCTCTGCATTTGAAGCACTGGATTTGTCCCTCGGTGTTCTTCTTGCCCTTTGAAGAACCCTCTTGCTTTCTTGATTTAGAACTTGAAAATTCTTTGCCTTTCTTGATTTAAAAAAGGATGATGATTTGCTTGAATTTTTCCTTCTAAAGCTTCGGCGAAATTTTCTCGTCAAGAGTGCAAGTTGTTTCTCGAATTCCTCTATTGATAGATCATCGTTAGTGTCTGAGGAGGATGAATCTGCGTCTTCTTCCTTCGTTGATTTCAATGCAAAACCTGAAGACTTAGAAGAAGATGAAGGCTTTCCAGAAGAATAGTTAGTAGAAAAAGTCATTTCATACGTTTGAAGTGCACCAACTAATTCTTCTACTTTGATTTCGTCCGGGTGTTTTACTGTTTTAATGGCTGCAACCTTATGGCAAAATCTTTCGGGAAGAGTTCTTAAGATCTTTCTTACAACTTTAGATTTTGAGATCTTCTCTCCCAAGTTAGCACATGTATTTACGATATCTTGCAATCGTATATAATAATCAGTGAAAGATTCATTTTCTGCCATATGAATTGAATCAAATTTGCTTGTAAGCATTTGCAGTTTTTGAATCTTCACTAAACTTGTACCCTCATGTGTAACTTGTAGAGTATCCCAGATTTCTTTCGCAGTCTCACATGCAAAGATGCAAGAACTCAGTTTGTGACAAGGCATTAAATAAAGCATTAATTTCCTTGCCGTTGTAAGAAGAAGCATCAATCTCTTCCTTGGTCCATTTCGACCTAGGTTTGATGGTGACAACATCATTAGCAATAATCTCAGTAGGATTTGTCCATCCAAACTCAATTGATTGTCATACTCGTTCATCGATGGAAATCAAGAACGCTCTCATGCGTACTTTCCCGTAAACATAATTTGTTTCATCGAAGAACGGCGGTCTATTGATGTTTCCACCTTCAACCATTGTTTAAACCCTATTCCCTCTCTGATACCACTTGTGGGTTATGGGATCCAAGGATCTAAATAGGGAAAAAACCACATAGAAGGTGGGTGAATAGGTGTAAACAATAAAACTCAAAAATCTTTGCGTAAAAATAACCCAATACGAAAAAATAAATAAAGCACGCAAGATTTTATGTGAAAAACTCCGTCACAGGAGTAAAAAACCACGGAACCGATAACACAGTGAAATCCACTAAGATTAAACACGTACAATGTGATATACCATAACTCTACGACTCAACTTTTTCCATACGCTCCGAGTAGATCTTCTCCGCTCGCTCCGCAACGTGCCTTGATCACACGATTTGCGTCCAACGCCAAATCCACGACGTCCAACCGAATCCACGGTCTTCACCAATGTAGCACGTATTGATCACACGAACGCGCCTCGCTCCGAATCCACAAAAGCGGTAGCACCTTGAATCCACAAGGCCACGCGAATCCACGCGCCGATTGTCCTTTCGGAAATTGTTGTTTTGTTTATTAGTGTTGATAATCAAATACTTAGATCATATAGATAAACAAGGAAACACCATCTAAGTATTAATCAATTTGATTCTACAAGAAATAGAGAGTTTGAAAATCCTAGAATAAAATTGATCAATATAGACGAAGAAACATGAAATTAATCGTATTTTCCTTTCTTCTCTATATGTGGATTTTTTCTTTCGATTCCTTTTTAGAATAATACGAATTTTGAAACCTTAGGAATCTTAGGAATTATCGGTCGTACTCTAAAAGATGAAAGTTAGGGTTTATTTATAGGTTAGAAACCGTTTGGAAAGAGATAAGAATCAAAAACAACATTATCTAAAATTTTCATGCTCGGCGGTCCGGACTGGCTTAAGTCTGATCCGGACTGTCGTCTTTTGTCAGAAATTTTCCAGAAAAACTGGTTCGGGTCCGGACTCAAGAGAGGTTGATCCGGACTGTTCATGCGATTGAACAAACATAGAGTTCGAGGTCCGGACTCAAAAGAGGATGATCCGGACTGGAATTCCGTATGAACTAAACCATATTCGGGGTTCGGACTGGATGGTCCTGATCCGGATCCTGAACACTCAAAAAGTCCAGTTTTTTTATTTTTATGCAATGAAAATTATTCCAAGTGTTTCTAAACTATAAGAATGTATTTGGATCACCAAAAATATTTAGTTAAACATATCTGATGCTTTTAAGTCCATTCTTCTTGAGATTGATGTATGTGATCCATAATTCTTCAACTTCAATCTTCAAGACTCAAAATACTTTACGAAATACGCCAATACAAAAATCCTTAACAACACTATGCCCACTAGCCGGAGATACTCCACAGCCTGGATCGACCACAACTCAAGGGCTAACAAAACTGGTCGGACGACACTCAACGACCCGGGACCACCGTCAACCCAAACGGTTCCCAACAACACTAACCAGAAGATACTCGACGGCCCGGGACCACCGTCAACCCAAACGGCTCCTGACTCTAGCACTGGTCTAACCTCATCTACCAGACTCCACTCGCCCCCCAGGCATGAGTGCAAGATGCGTCTTACACTATCCCGACCACTCGGCCCACAACCCGGGTGAGGAGAAACTCTAAGTCTAAGGAGACAAGAATACAGAGTGTGGGAAAGTCTAAAACATAATAACTAGCTCAAGTGAGGATTGTTTACTAGTCTGGTTAATACATGCAAACATATGACAGGGTGCTAGTCAAGGTTCGACAATTTCATTATCATAAGTCATAATCACTTTACTAATTCTATCATACATGCATCATAACCAAAACATGGAGTACAACTCTAACATGATCATCTCTCAACCAACACAAGGAGGGTAACACTATCATGCTTGCTTCCCAAATCCACAAAAGAGGTATAACTTTATCATGTCCATATCTCAATCAACATAAGGTGTATACCCTAACATGCTCACAACTCAATCAATATAAGGAATATAACTTTATCATGCATGCTCTCAATCAACAAGATAGAATTAGAAAGTCTCCCGCTAATTTTGGAGGAAATCCAGCCCAACTAAAACTTGTCGATCCGATGTTCGATCTGGCTAAAAATCAGCGTGCACGATCCTCTGCCTGTTACGAATCCAACGCACCAAAAATCAATCTGAGATCACTGCCGGATTGTGCGCAATCATCAAATCATTACAGCTGCACAGAATTCTCAAAAAAATTTCAGAAAACAACTTCTTTGGAGATAGGATTAATTTATGTACATAATACCTCAAATGAGGGCTCCAAATAGAAATTTTAAGTCTTCCTCAGTCCAAGGATAGTCATCCAAGTTTCAAAAATCCATCATAAGGTCCTCTTAATTATCCAATTAAGCAAAGTGTCCAATGTTGTCCATAATCACATTGTAATTTTAGGAAGTAATTGCTTGAGGTGTGGAGATCAATCCAAAGGGAATTTTAAACTCAAACCAAAAGAGGAATTGCTCACCTTGTGTAGTAACCGTGATTTTTAAAATCCAAAACCTGAGTTTAAATAATTTCCTGAATTATTTAAGTGGCAAGAATAGGGAATCAATAGTACAATTGAGGCCCTAAAATACCGACTTTTGATCGGGGCCTGATCTCGAAAATTCGAGATCACCATTGCGATCGTCTCATCGAAACATGAAAATTTCATATTCACTTGTCGACGATCTGATGGTCGGATCTTCCAGAAATCAGCGAAGAAGAAGCGGGTCCCACAACTTAAGTTGTGAATAGTAAACCCTATTTTTAATCCCCTCTTGACCACTAACGGCCGTTTCGCCGTCTGGAAACCCAATATAGGGGTATGAGTAGTCAAACCTAACTAATTTCGACGTTCTGAGCGCGATGGCACTGACGGATTTCGCATTTAGCGATCCGGGTACATCGAAGTGCGTGCATCAGACGATAATCCGTCGAACTAAATGGCACGAGATTTTATACGGGCGCCAAACTAATCAAACAAATATGCTATTTGACAGGTCTCGACGAGCCGGACGTCGTGGCAAAGTCTGTTTCGCATTTCGATGAACGGATTTTCTCGAAATGCGTGAAATGCACAGAAAAAGGGGGTATTTTTGAGAAAACTATAATATTTTTATGTACCAAAAATTTAGGGGCTTAAACCATGGGGTGTTGGGTGCATTTTGTACCTACTGTGAAGACCCCGGAGGTTAGGGTTAGGTCTGAACCGGGTTTGAGGTTATTTTGCAAGAATCTTGCATTTAATGCCAAGTGGCTCTTGGGTTCCTTTGGGTGTAGCACGAGGGGTCTCTGGGTGTAATCCGAAGCATCAACCTCCTCTGCATCACCCCAGATCAAGCCAGGAGTGCTGGAGGCCGAGGGACACAAGCCACCTTGAGAGGAATCCGAGAGAGAGAGAGAAAGATGGAAGTTGAACCAAAGTTTTTCCTGAGTTGCTCTGGAGTGCTCTGAGGTATCCCTGGTGCCTGTGGAGCCTCCTGGGTGCAGGCCGAGGTCGCGCGAAGAAGGAGAAGGGTATCCGGCTTCTTCCTCTCTTCATCGATTCCGGCTAAGGTGAGGTTGCTAAACTCCGGTATGTTTGAGCCCTAGACCTTTAGCAGTAGGTTATTTAGGTTCTTGTGATGCTCCCTACAAGGCCCGAGTTCCCCATGCACAACGGTTGGCCGGCGGGAGCAAGTTCTCGCCGGAAACCTAAGAATGCTCCGCCGCGGCCGTTCTCCGCAACCGATGGACCAAAATGGCTCAAACTTGGTACACAGGGACTGTAGGACCCTCAAATTATTTCTGAGAAATTTTGGTTGAGTATTTTGGAAGAAAATCGAAACCCTAGTTTCCGGTTTTTATGCATGTTGGCCGAGCTTCGTGCTCCGGCGCCGGCGAGCTTCTCCGACGCCGGCCACCTTCCCAGAACACTTTCTGGGACCAAGGGGATCCCAACCATGCACTTGCATGTCACCCATGCATCCCGAAAACTCAGGTGCCATGGATGACCCGAAATGGGATAAAATCTTGGTCGCCGGCGCTCCGGCCAACTCCGGCCGGGGAGAGTTGGTCGGGAAGCTTTGTATGGACCAGAGGAACATATCCATCCATGTTGGAGGGCTTCAAAATGCTTCTATCAAAATCCGCCATTAACGGGGTGAAGCTCCAAACCGAGCTTTGCTCCCCGCCGCCGCCGCCGCACCCCGTCGCCGGGCACGGGTTCAGGTAAGTTAGTTGTGATTTATAGAAGCATTTTTGTCAAGTTGTTGAGCCCCAGACTCCCTGGTTGATTGGTCACGATTTTCAAAGTGAATGGCTTCATCTTTCTCCTCGAGCCCGCGGCCAACTCTGGGTTTTGGCTTGCTCCAAGTTGCTGGAAAAACTCCTGCAACCTGGAGGAACATTTCCCTCCAAGTTTAATAGAGTTTGGTTCAGTGTTTGCAGAGAACCAACCTTAGGTTGGTGTTGTGTAGATGTTTGTATAAGGTGCACACCAACTATTTGTTATAATGCCACAAAGAGATTTTAAATGGATTTAGGTTTCGAGTTAAATACGAAACTTGCTTCAAAATGTCCCCTGAGCTTGATGCTCACTTCAGATCAAGTTGGATCTTAGTGGATTAATGTTTGGATCATTGTGTGAATTGTTAGTGAGCTAGGTGTGGATCTGGTTGATCCAGCAACTGCTAGGCTGCAAATAGAGCAAGCCCCAGGTTTTTTAGGTTGCTGTGAGCACAACTCTCAAGCAGAAATTCATTTGGGTGCATTAAAAGTTGAGTTTCAAGGTTGTCAAGCTCTAAGTTAAGTGTTTTGTTTCAAACTCTGTTCTGGGTTGTTTGCGAAGCCGCAATAGTGTGCTCCTGGCTAATTTGGGGTCACTGGACGCGATGCTCGTGTTAAAAATAGATTTTGATAAGCCGGAGAAACAAAATTGCATTTAGGCTAGGATAGGAGAGTAATTTATGGCCCAAAGTTTTCCTCGGGTTCCGTGCTGCCGCAAATTGGTGAGCACGGTGTTCAGCGAGATAAATGTCACCTGCTAGAAGTGACGGTTCGTTAAAATGAGTTTCCAGTTGAAAGAACGAGCGAAAACAGTGCTCAAATGACACTAAAAATGCAATTTTTAGAAATCCTAGGGGTCTAAATGCAAATATGGCAATACGTACTGTTTAGAACAGTGTGTTGGTGATTCCCAAACTTTTTGTTAGGAATCCAACGGCTCCCGTTGAGCGAAAATCGGATATTGGTCCGAGAATCGACAAAATCGTCGATTTAACGGCATCCGGGAGGGGCATTTTGGTAATTTTACCAATAATTGAACAAAAGGTTGCGTTGGTCTAAGTATCGTTGTCAAACACTGAGGATTAAGTAGTTCAAGGGTTCAATTGATCTGGGTTTAAATTGGGATTGAGTTTGTCTCCTTGATCAGTATTTTTGATTCAGGTTGATCCAGTTTGCCTCTGGTTTCGAGCGTACAGTTGATACGGTTTAGTCGCCTGCAAATTGTCAGGTGGGTTATCTTCGGTCCGGGCTTTATCATTTCGGCCCTCTGTGTACGGTATTGGTTGGACCCCTGTTCTTGTAGCCTAGTTGATGTTTGAGCCTGCCTCCCTTTTTGATCAGTTTTATTTTTTCTAAAAACGTGTTTTTAATCAACCCATGTTTTGTCTCCAAGCATCGCAGAGTCGCCGGAGTCTGTTCTTGTTTGATAGGACGAAGGCATTGCTCTTCGGGGTTTGGATATAAAACATGTTTTCAAAATTGTTTTTCTAAAAAGATTTTAATTCGCAGATATAATGACTCTATTCCTGGACATTTGCCATGCCTGATTGGTCATTAGCTAGCTTGCACATTTATACTTGATTATCAGTATATCCTGATTTATGCTTTAGAGGTTATTGATTATACTCTGCATTGCACCTTTATTGGGATTTTGGTCATTTGCTAGTTTGCATACCTATTTATCAGTACCCCCTGATTATTCTGATCCATGTTATAAGAGTGGATGATTATTCCTACATATGAGTTGAGATTCAGTTGATTCTGATATTGCATCGTTGATTGGATTGTTTCGGCTTGTTGTTCACCCGTTATGCTGCTAAATACATGATTTTATTAAATAAAAGTTTTTACCGAGCTTCGTAGTGTAGCCTGAGTCTGTTCTTGTTTGATAGGACAAGGGCAACGCTCTTCGAGGTTTGGACCTAAAACCTACCGAGCTTCGTAGGGTCGCCTGAGTCTGTTCTTGTTTGATAAGACGAGGGCAACGCTCTTCGAGGTTTGGACTTTTCAAAATGTTTTTCTCAAAAACATGTGTTTGGTCTGCATGGCTGGTTAGTCTGCATGATTGGTATTCAGTTGTTGTTGTTGATCTTGCATTGAGTAGAGATGTTGTTATTGTTGATCACTGTTGCATCCCAGAGGGGATTGATTCTGGCTTGTTGCCGATTATCCGGTCAGTGGACCGAGAGCTTGAGCATTTGCATTATGATCGCCCGCACCGTTGTTCTTCACGTACACCAGCGGGCTGATCCCCCGTAGCGGTGTACTTTACCGGTAAAGTGGTCAGCAGTAGCGACCCGTGACCCCCAGGGGGGAATGTCAACCAGGTGGTGCGAGGTGGGCAGTTTGCCTGAGGTCTGGTAGACCAATATGGTGGCTTGTGATTGGGTAACTTGTTTATTTCAGTTATTGATGCATGTGTTGCTTGTTTAGCCTGTTTTGTCATAGCCTGCTTTTATCATATCTCATGATTTTCCTGATTCCTATTCCTGCTATAGTTATCAGCCTATGCTTGCTTCAAGATTTTATTAGTTGCTTTAATTACAGCTCCAATTATATATCTGCTTTGTCCTAACATGTGATCATTTACTATCCTCTAGTATTGTATGCCAGTAGGTACGATCTGCTATTTCTCGGCTCGTCGTGCCCACTGGGATACATGTACAGTGTATCTCACACCCCCTGGGTGACCATTTTTCAGGTCGAGCGGGTGCTGGGATGTCGGGACGAGTTGGCGAGGTTCCGAGTTAGAGATTGACCCTGGACAGCCGTGTATTTAGAAATAGTTAATTCAAGTGGTATTCAGATGTAATTTGTGTAAAGTTATTTGTAATAATTAATTTGTAATAGTGTTAAATGTTACTCTGATGTTGTTGCCAAGTTAGCCGTGCATATATAGAAAAGGCTCAATCCCAAAGGGGATTGGGACTCTTCTATATATGTGGCGGTCTGTTGCGCCCTGGCTGGTTTTAAAACTCTGATTTGAAAAAAAAAAAAATTTAGACGCTGGTTTTTGAACTCGGGGCGTGACAGATTAGATGGTATCAGAGCAATAGGAATACGATGTCTAGGTTTGGCTAGAAACGAACCCTAGGATGACTTGTGTTCACGAGAGAGCGCTGGGTTTCGGAATAGTAATTTGGAGCTTAGATGTGTTTCGTGTTCGTGTTTTGGGAATTATTGTTAGTGCAAGGTTAGCCGTGGTCATGGTTTCGACCGTGAGCCCGATGTTTCAGTGGAGCCAGAGGGCTCAGATCAGTTACAGTACAATTGGATAAAATACAGACCACCGTTCCTGCAGTAATTGTTGGATTAATGGCACAGCAGCAGATGACTGCTAGTATTGCACCAGTCCCGCAGTTTGTTAGAGGTTGAACGAATCATTGACCTTTTAGTATCCTTGTGTCATAATTCAATGGCCTATGTGCCTGGTGATAATCCTAGTTTAGGTTGGATTTAAATTTTGGCCTATGTGTCGATTTTAATAAGGAGATGAAAAAAATGTTGAATTATGGTTCCAGTTTCTTGGGGATAAACAGGGTGGCATTCCTGACCACGTGATGGTAGTGACCTTTGGTAGAGGTTATGTCATCAGCATAGAGACTGTGATAGGAGGTATGTGATGTACCTTCAGATGTGAGTTGTGTCCCCAACTAGTTGTTGGCGACAGATCTATGGTATTTCGCTTTTCTTTTGGTAAGCACGTTGGCGGCCGACAACGTACTGTCGAAAGAACTGAGGAAATACTCTGCCCTATAATAGGGAATATCAGATTGGGTCTAAATGAATAGCCTGAGAGTTGACGACACTTTGTGACTGATTGTCACCTCTGCGAACCTGTTAGAGGCTTAATAGTAGATTAGTTAAGTATAAGTTTCGGGGACGAAACTTCTTATAAGTGGTGGGTGATGTAGTAACCGTGATTTTTAAAATCCAAAACCTGAGTTTAAATAATTTCCTGAATTATTTAAGTGGCACGAATAGGGAATCAATAGTACAATTGAGGCTCTAAAATACCGACTTTTGATCGGGGCCTGATCTTGAAAATCCGAGATCACCATTGCGATCGTCTCGTCGAAACATGAAAATTTTATATTCACTTGTCGACGATCTGACGGTCGGATCTTCCAGAAATCAGCGAAGAAGAAGCGGGTCCCACAACTTAAGTTGTGAATAGTAAACCCTATTTTTAATCCCCTCTTGACCACTAACGGCCGTTTCGCCGTCTGGAAACCCAATATAGGGGTATGAGTAGTCAAACCTAACTAATTTCGACGTTCTGAGCGCGATGGCACTGACGGATTTCGTGTTTAGCGATCCGGGTACATCGAAGTGCGTGCATCAGACGATAATCCGTCGAACTAAATAGCTCGAGATTTTATACGGGCGCCAAACTAATCAAACAAATACGCTACTTGACAGGTCTCGACGAGCCGGACGTCGTGGCGAAGTCTGTTTCGCATTTTGATGAACGAATTTTCTCGAAATGCGTGAAATGCACTGAAAAGGGGGGTATTTTTGAGAAACCTATAATATTTTATGTACCAAAAATTTAGGGGCTTAAACCATGGGGTGTTGGGTGCATTTTCTACCTACTGTGAAGACCCCGGAGGTTAGGGTTAGGTCTGAACCGGGTTTGAGGTTATTTTGCAAGAATCTTGCATTTAATGCCAAGTGGCTCTTGGGTTCCTTTGGGTGTAGCACGAGGGGTCTCTGGGTGTAATCCGAAGCATCAGCCTCCTCTGCATCACCCCAGATCAAGCCAGGAGTGCTGGAGGCCGAGGGACACAAGCCACCTTGAGAGGAATCCGAGAGAGAGAGAGAAAGATGGAAGTTGAACCAAAGTTTTTCCTGAGTTGCTCTGGAGTGCTCTGAGGTATCCCTGGTGACTGTGGAGCCTCCTGGGTGCTGGCCGAGGTCGCGCGAAGAAGGAGAAGGGTATCCGGCTTCTTCCTCTCTTCATCGATTCCGGCTAAGGTGAGGTTGCTAAACTCCGGTTTTTTTGAGCCCTAGACCTTTAGCAGTAGGTTAGTTACGTTCTTGTGATGCTCCCTACAAGGCCCTAGTTCCCCATGCACAACGGTTGGCCGGCGGGAGCAAGTTCTCGCCGGAAACCTAAGAATGCTCCGCCGCTGCCGTTCTCGGCAACCGATGGACCAAAATGGCTCAAATTGGTAGGCAGGGACTGTAGAACCCTTAAATTATTTCTGCAAGGTTTGAGAAATTTTGGTTGAGTAGTTTGGAAGAAAATCGAAACCCTAGTTTCGGGTTTTTATGCATGTTGGCCGAGCTTCGTGCTCCGGCGCCGGCGAGCTTCTCCGACGCCGGCCACCTTCCCAGAACACTTTCTGGGACCAAGGGGATCCCAACCATGCACTTGCATGGCACCCATGCATCCCGAAAACTCAGGTGCCATGGATGACCCGAAATGGGATAAAATCTTGGTCGCCGGCGCTCCGGCCAACTCCGGCGGGGGAGAGTTGGTCGGGAAGCTTTGTATGGACCATAGGAACATATCTATCCATGTTGGAGGGCTTCAAAATGCTTCTATCAAAATCCGCCATTAACGGGGTGAAGCTCCAAACCGAGCTTTGCTCCCCGCCGCCGCCGCCGCACCCCGTCGCCGGGCACGGGTTCAGGTAAGTTATTTGTGATGTATAGAAGCATTTTGGTCAAGTTGTTGAGCCCCAGACTCCCTGGTTGATTGGTCACGATTTTCAAAGTGAATGGCTTCATCTTCCTCCTCGAGCCCGCGGCCAACTCTGGGTTTTGGCTTGCTCCAAGTTGCTGGAAAAACTCCTGCAACCTGGAGGAACATTTCCCTCCAAGTTTAATAGAGTTTGGTTCAGTGTTTGCAGAGAACCAACCTTAGGTTGGTGTTGTGTAGATGTTTGTATAAGGTGCACACCAACTGTTTGTTATAATGCCACAAAGAGTTTTTAAATGGATTTAGGTTTCGAGTTAAATATGAAACTTGCTTCAAAATGTTCCCTGAGCTTGATGCTCACTTCAGATCAAGTTGGATCTTAGTGGATTAATGTTTGGAGCATTGTGTGAATTGTTAGTGAGCTAGGTGTGGATCTGGTTGATCCAGCAACTGCTGGGCTGCAAATAGAGCAAGCCCCAGGTTTTTTAGGTTGCTGTGAGCACAACTCTCAAGCAGAAATTCATTTGGGTGCATTAAAAGTTGAGTTTCAAGGTTGTCAAGCTCTAAGTTAAGTGTTTTGTTTCAAACTCTGTTCTGGGTTGTTTGTGAAGCCGCGACAGTGTGCTCCTGGCTAATTTGGGGTCACTGGACGCGATGCTCGCGTTAAAAATAGATTTTGATAAGCCGGAGAAACAAAATTGCATTTAGGCTAGGATAGGAGAGTAATTTATGGCCCGATGTTTTTCTCGGGTTCCGTGCTGCCACAAATTGGTGAGCACGGTGTTTAGCGTGATAAATGTCACCTGCTGGAAGTGACGGTTAGTTAAAATGAGTTTCCAGTTGAAAGAACGAGCGAAAACAGTGCTCAAATGACACTAAAAATGCAATTTTTAGAAATCCTAGGGGTCTAAATGCAAATATGGCAATACGTACTGTTTAGAACAGTGTGTTGGTGATTCCCAAACTTTTTGTTAGGAATCCAACGGCTCCCGTTGAGCGAAAATCGGATATTGGTCCGAGAATCGACAAAATCGTCGATTTAACGGCATCCGGGAGGGGCATTTTGGTAATTTTACCAATAATTGAACAAAAGGTTGCGTTGGTCTAAGTATCGTTGTCAAACACTGAGGATTAAGTAGTTCAAGGGTTCAATTGATCTGGGTTTAAGTTGGGATTGAGTTTGTCTCCTTGATCAGTATTTTTGATTCAGGTTGATCCAGTTTGCCTCTGGTTTCGAGCGTACAGTTGATACGGTTTAGTTGCCTGCAAATTGTCAGGTAGGTTATCTTCGGTCCGGGCTTTATCATTTCGGCCCTCTGTGTACGGTATTGGTTGGACCCCTGTTCTTGTAGCCTAGTTGATGTTTGAGCCTGCCTCCCTTTTTGATCAGTTTTATTTTTTCTAAAAACGTATTTTTAATCAACCCATGTTTTGTCTCCAAGCATCGCAGAGTCGCCGGAGTCTGTTCTTGTTTGATAGTACGAAGGCATTGCTCTTCGGGGTTTGGATATAAAACATGTTTTCAAAATTGTTTTTCTAAAAAGATTTTAATTCGCAGATATAATGACTCTATTCCTGGACATTTGCCATGCCTGATTGGTCATTAGCTAGCTTGCACATTTATACTTGATTATCAGTATATCCTGATTTATGCTTTAGAGGTTATTGATTATACTCTGCATTGCACCTTTATTGAGATTTTGGTCATTTGCTAGTTTGCATACCTGTTTATCAGTACCCCCTGATTATTCTGATCCATGTTATAAGAGTGGATGATTATTCCTACATATGAGTTGAGATTCAGTTGATTCTGATATTGCATCGTTGATTGGATTGTTTCGGCTTGTTGTTCACCCGTTATGCTGCTAAATACATGATTTTATTAAATAAAAGTTTTTACCGAGCTTCGTAGGGTAGCCTGAGTCTGTTCTTGTTTGATAGGACAAGGGCAACGCTCTTCGAGGTTTGGACCTAAAACCTACCGAGCTTCGTAGGGTCGCCTGAGTCTGTTCTTATTTGATAGGACGAGGGCAACGCTCTTCGAGGTTTGGACTTTTCAAAATATTTTTCTCAAAAATATGTGTTTGGTCTGCATGACTGGTTAGTCTGCATGATTGGTATTCAGTTGTTGTTGTTGATCTTGCATTGAGTAGAGATGTTGTTATTATATCACTGTTGCATCCCAGAGGGGATTGATTCTGGCTTGTTGCCGATTATCCGGTCAGTGGACCGAGAGCTTGAGCATTTGCATTATGATCGCCCGCACCGTTGTTCTTCACATACACCAGCGGGCTGATCCCCCGTAGCGGTGTACTTTACCGGTAAAGTGGTCAGCAGTAGCGACCCGTGACCCCCAGGGGGGAATGTCAACCAGGTGGTGCCAGGTGGGCAGTTTGCCTGAGGTCTGGTAGGCCAATATGGTGGCTTGTGATTGGGTAACTTGTTTATTTCAGTTATTGATGCATGTGTTGCTTGTTTAGCCTGTTTTGTCATAGCCTGCTTTTATCATATCTCATGATTTTCCTGATTCCTATTCCTGCTATAGTTATCAGCCTATGCTTGCTTCAAGATTTTATTAGTTGCTTTAATTACAGCTCCAATTATATATCTGCTTTATCCTAACATGTGATCATTTACTATCCTCTAGTATTGTATGCCAGTAGGTACGATCTGCTATTTCTCGGCTCGTCGTGCCCACTGGGATACATGTACAGTGTATCTCACACCCCCTGGGTGACCATTTTTCAGGTCGAGCGGGTGCTGGGATGTCGGGACGAGTTGGCGAGGTTCCGAGTTAGAGATTGACCCTGGACAGCCGTGTATTTAGAAATAGTTAATTCAAGTGGTATTCAGATGTAATTTGTGTAAAGTTATTTATAATAATTAATTTGTAATAGTGTTAAATGTTACTCTGATGTTGTTGCCAAGTTAGCCGTGCATATATAGAAAAGGCTCAATCCCAAAGGGGATTGGGACTCTTCTATATATGTGGCGGTCTGTTGCGCCCTGGCTGGTTTTAAAACTCTGATTTGTAAAAAAAAAAAAAAATTTAGACGCTGGTTTTTGAACTCGGGGCGTGACACCTTGATCTTAAGAAGATGCCCAAACTTTAAAATCCCAAAAATAACCAAGAATTACATCAAAATCTGCATCCCCAAAGTCTAATCATCAAAACAACACTAGAATAAAATTCTGTTGCAGTCCTTAACACAGGGGCTGAAAGATCATTAATGTTACCTGGGCAAACAAACTCCAAATCCAGCAAGAAAGGTACTAATGCGTTCCTCTACGAGAGTAGATGCAAATCAAGCCTTTGAACTCCAAAATCGATGCACAAATCCAAGAGAAATTCCATAAATACTTTGTGTTGTCCAAAACTCAACTCAGTGCACAAGGACTCCAAAGATGACATAAAAACTCTATGAAAACTCAAGATCTGGGAGAAGTAGTGAATATCAAAGTTGTAGGCCTACCTCTCGTGAAGATCCCAAACCAAAAATCATCCAAAACCTCTAAGGAATGAGTCCTGTAGAGGCTCTGCACTGAAACGCGACGGAGTGGCCTGAAAATGCAACAATGGTGGATCATTCCAAGTTTGAGGTAGAAGATGATGAAGAAGCTACCCAAAGTTCTCCAAGGTGCTCAAGAATGGAGTGGAGAGGGTGACAATATTCTCTGTAAAAATCTCCAGGAATAACTAGTTCCAAAAGCCTCAAAATGGAGGAGAAAAGAGCCTTAAATAGTCTATAAATCTATTTGAAACTGGCTTCTGGGTACAACCTCAGGAGCTCACAACCAGCTGGGGAGAAAACGCTGGACGCATGGCGCGCATCCGCGCGCGCGTGGCTCGGATCGACGGCTCTAGCATCCACCATGTGGCTCCGCCTGAGTGGCCGATAGAAATTCGATGGCAGCCAATGAGAGGCTGCAGTGTGTCCAGACCCTATCCACAGCGCGGCCAGCCGCACTGCGGCGCGTGGCATGTGCTTGCCCGCGTACCCGCGCCTACCCGCACGCCTCCGCCTGCCCGCGCCCCTGCCCGCGACTGCCAGTGCCTGCCCGCGACCGCCGGCACCTACCCGCGGCTGCTCGAGGCTGCCCGAGCTACAGTAAAGGTGCCCTACCCCGCTTTAGGGCTTCCGGATCACGAAAAATACATCCAAATAGCCGATTTCGATCGTGTTTTCACGCTAAATCCAATTTAAGTGTCTGTTTTGCGCGAAACTATTTCTATCTCTCAACAAAGGCATCCAAATAGGTGATTGTGATCCATTTCTCGCGCTGAGTCCATTTCTCGTGTTCGTTTTGCGGGCAAACACCTCCATCACACAAAAAAGGCATCCAAAAGCCACCGATCACTCTACAAACATCCACGAAGATCTGGGTCATCACAGCACCATTCAAACTCTGGAGGATATGTTGAGAGCCTGTGTCCTGAGCTTTAGTGGAGGTTGGGATCGACATCTACGACTGGCTGAGTTTGCGTACAACAATAACTATCAAACGAGCATCCAGATAGCACCGTTTGAAGTGTTGTATGGACGCAAGTGTTGATCCTCATTATATTGGAGTGACGTGGGTGGAAAAAAGACACTGGGACCAGATTTGCTTCAGGACGCCGAGGAAAAGGTTAAGATGATTCGGCGACATCTAGTGACAGCTCAGAGTTGGCAGAGGAGTTACGCCGATAGGAGGCGAAGAGACTTGGAGTTCCAGATTGGTGGTCATGTTTTCCTGAAAGTCTCGCCGTCTCGAGGGATGCGCAGATTTGGTGTACGTTGAAAGCTCAGTCCGCGGTTTATTGGCCATTTTGAGATTCTAGAGCGCATTGGGCCAGTTGCATATCGAGTTGCGCTAGCCATATTGAGCTCGACAGAGATGCGCGGCTATTCCTCGGTGGGGTCGCTCCCCTTGAGTGTCGCTTCGGAGTTGGGCCTGTTACTTTGAGTCGCGCGATGTTGATGCAGTCCTTGTGGGACGCCCTACATAAATCCTGCTCGGTGTGGATAGTGGTAGTAGGTGGGCGCAAGTTTGACTGGACCCGATGTGGCAGTTAGTGCGATTGGGTTGATTTAGCACCATGAGATCGAGTAGTTGCATACTATCATTTGTTTCACCCTTTGAGCATTGTAGATAGAGGCATGATAGCTGTAGATTTTATTCCGGCTTATCCCTTTTTCACTTATAGTAGTTCTGTTATCTTATGCCTCTAGTAGACTTAGTGGGCAAACCGTTGGTCTTGGAGACGGTATCCACTGAGAACTACTGATTGATATAGTTCTCACACCCTCCGTTGGTGACTAATTTTACAGAGGTCCCCTCTCCTATTCCTGCACCAGCAGTTCCTTCTGATCGAGGATAGGGAATCACGAGCTAAATCCCATCCCAGGCTTGAGCAGAGTAGACGGGACCCTGATTCAGTTTTTGGAGCTGATAGTACTATACAGTGTGTGTATTATTTTACCTTACTCTGTTGAGAGTTGACTTATGCATTTGAGATGATTATGTATTTGAGATGACAGTTGTACAGTGATGTGGGTTTTAGTAGTTTACTTTTCAGCTATAATATTTATATAGATGTGGTATATCTATCCTTCGTAGGTTCTACGCTTCGTCTACCCGTATGGGTGGCAAATCTGTTGGCGAGCCCAGATCGCAGTTTCGATTCTGGAGCGTAACAATTTTATCTTGCGCAAAATTCTAATAGCGAGGGACGTAGGCAAAGTGTCAAATCTTAAAACAAATCGATTGTGTGCTTCTTGAGTTTGTATTTCTATTACTGTAACTTATTTTATTCTATTTGGGGTTTTTAATCTGCTTGATTAATTGTAATTTTATTTTAGAAACCTAGTTCACCTCTATTTTGATACTCAACTTTTTCTCTCTCCTCTTTTCTATTCAACTCCTATAATCAATATATTTTTTAATTATCTCATAATTTTTTTCTTTCTTCATTCTCATCAACTCCTTGATGAAACACCATAACTTTTTCCTTCCCCTCCCCTTTTTAACTTGCTTGATTAATTGCAATTTTATTTTAGAAACCAAATTCATCCCCTTATTAGGTTGCCATTTTGATCCTCAATTTTTTCACTCCCCTCATTTCTATTCAACTCCTATAATTAATATGCTTTTTAATTATCTCATATTTTTTTCCCTTCTTCATTCTCATCAACTTCTTTTTGATGAAACGCCATGACTTTTTTCTTTTTCACTCCCTCCTTTCTATTCAACGCCTATAATCAATAGGCTTTTTAATCATCTCAGAATTTAGAAAAATAGTAAGTTCGTTCTCCAAATCTTAATTCACGCCAACCCGACTCAACCCTACCCTCCTCGCTTTATAACGGATCGCGTTGAGGGCGTTGAGGGTTCAGTGTGAGGGTTGTTCCATCACCCTCTCCGATGTTCCGGGATCTAATGAAGCAATATGGAATGTTTAGACCGGATATGGCTCGAGGCGAGAGAGGGCGAGACGAAGAGGCATTTCGATAACTCGTGCTTTAAGTTTCGTCTTCTTTCTCTCAATGACGAAAATATATAATATTTTTATTTGATATAATTTTTTTTATTTTTATATATTTATTTATAAATTTATAAAAATATATTTTATTAATATTGTTTATTTATTTTTATTACCTATCTGCAGGCAGATTACAACACTAATTTTAAATTAATTTGAAATCGGATGAAATATCTAAAACACGCTCCACTTCCACGTAGCTGCAATGACGAACCCCGCACCGCGCTCCATTTCCATTACGAAACCCACACCGTGCTTTATTTCCATTTCTTTTTTTCTCTCAAATCCCACTTCCGTACTTAGTATAATCCTCTCCTCCTCCAATGGAGCCCCACCTCCCTACGTAGCCTAATCCTCGCCTCCTCCTCCAATGGAGCTTGCCTCTTCGAGCTCCCTCTTCTTACCACCTCTCCGCCTCCGCCCCGCCCCATCAAAAAGAAACCTCTTCCACAATCCCTCCTCCTACGTTGTCTCTCTCACCTCGAACACCTCCTACGGTTCCGATGAGAATGGAACCAAAAGAGCTATTATTAGGCTCCTCCAATTCTCCGTAACCCTAACGGTGATCTCCGCCTCGCTCCCTCAATCCCCGACGCTCGCCAAGGTATCGGAGAAGAAGCGCCAGCCGAAGCGCGCGGCGGAGGCCCTCTCCGTCGAGGATCTCCGGTCGTGGACCCGCGGACTCCCCACCGTGGGCCATCGGATCCCCTACACCGAGATTTTGAGCCTTTGGGAAGAGGGGAAGCTCAAGCACATCATCAAGCTCCCTTCGGCAAGCTTGCGCCGGCGGCCCGACCCGGTACTTGTTGTTTTGGACGATTCTAGGGTTTTGAGAACGGTTCTCCCCACGATCGAGAGAGACGAGAGGTTTTGGGAGAGGTGGGATCAATTGCAGCTTAATTCCCTTTGCATCAATGCTTATACTCCCCCGGTTAGGAAACCGGATGTTCCCGCGCCTTACTTGGGCTGGTTAGCGAGGATTCCGATGCAGCTCTTGTTGCTGATGAAGCCTAAGCCGAAGTCGAAGCGGGTGCTGGAGCTTGAGAAGGCGAGGAAGGAGCTCGCGGAGAGGAGGCGAGCTGAGCTTGCTAGGGTAAGGCAGGAGAGGGAAGCCATGGAGAAGGCTCTTAAAGCTCAGAAGAAGGCTGATGAGCGGAAGCGGAGGCTCGAAATGAGGAAGGCTAATTATGAGCAGTCACTCCGGCAAGCGAGAAAGAACTACCAGCAGATGGCCAACATGTGGGCTGACATGGCCAGGGACAAGAACGTCGCGACCGCCATTGGGGTTTTGATCTTCTACATCTTTTACCGGACGGTTGTGCTTAATTACAGGAAGCAGCAGAAGGATTATGAAGATAGACTAAAAATTGAGAAGGCGGAGGCAGAGGAGAGGAAAAAGATGAGGCAGTTAGAGAGGGAAATGGTGGGGCTAGAAGGGACCGGGGATGACGAGGACGAGGAGAAAGGAAGCGAGCAGAATCCTTATCTTAAGATGGCAATGAAATTCATGCAGTCGGGTGCTCGGGTGCGGCGGGCTCACAGCAAGAGGCTACCGCAGTACATGGAGAGGGGTGTTGATGTCAAGTTCAGTGATGTGGCTGGTCTAGGGAATATACGGCTTGAGCTTGAGGAGATTGTTAAGTTTTTCACATTAGGGGAGATGTATCGGCGGCGAGGAGTAAAGATTCCTGGTCGGTGTCTCATACAAAATAAGATCTATGATTTGCTTCTTCGAACTATGTAGTATTTTGCTTAAAGAGTAAAAAAGTTTGGTTATTTGATGATTACCATTAAATTTTAGTTGATGTAGCACACACAATTATTTTCTTATTGTTTAGTTGCTTAGATGTTTTGACAAAAATTGTAGAGGTGTGCTCTGCTATTAGTTTCATCATGCCTGTAACCATTTAAACGCTCAGCTTGTAGTTTGTAGTACCTGCGTAAGGTCTCTCCTCTTTTCTTTTACGAAAAACTTTATCATAATTCTCCATTATGTCTAAGTGCATACGCCATATTAATTGTTTGTTCAGGTGGCATACTTTTATGCGGGCCTCCTGGAGTGGGTAAAACCTTATTAGCAAAAGCTGTTGCTGGCGAAGCAGGTGTTAACTTCTTCTCAATTTCAGCTTCACAATTTGTGGAAATATATGTTGGTGTAGGTGCATCTCGTGTTCGTGCACTTTATCAAGAGGCAAAAGAGAACGTAAGACTTGTCTTGTTGCACTTTCGCCCATATTTATCACCTTTTCTGTTATTCTTGATGGTTTACTTAGAAAATTCCTGTTCTTTTCAACACTATCTTAATATAGGATATGCATTTTTCATACCTATCATGGTTGACATGGTAGATGCGTAATAACATTTGTTTCACTAGCTTGTTGTGCAAAATTAGTGAAGTGCTATCTCTTATTATCTATGTATCACAGGCTCCTTCAGTTGTCTTCATCGATGAGTTAGATGCTGTTGGAAGGGAACGTGGTCTGATTAAAGGTTCTGGCGGACAGGAACGAGATGCCACCCTTAATCAGGTAAAATGTCAATGCAGAATGCTTCATTATCTATTTATTGGTAGTTGTTGCTCTCTTAAATATTCAACTATGTTTGACATTTTGCTTCATTGGCTCACTGAAGCTCCTAGTATGCTTGGATGGGTTTGAAGGAAGAGGAGAAGTCATCACCATCGCTGCAACCAATAGACCAGATATTCTTGATCCAGCACTTGTTAGGCCTGGGCGATTTGACAGGAAAATATTTATTCCAAAGCCAAGCCTCATAGGTCGAGTTGAGATTCTCAAGGTAGTGATTTATAATTGTGTTTTTTAATAGTTAGAGATGTAGGTACATGTACTTCTCTTGGAAGCCAAAAAATTGAAAGGTAACACTATATGCATTGTTAAACACAAATAAAATATTGTTTCTCTATTATGTCTTCCGTGTGAACCATCTTCTTCAAAACTCAAACTACTGTTATTCCACTGCACAGCTTAAAATTGTACTTATCAGTGGCTGTAACTTTTCATATCCTTCGCATAAGAAGATTAGGAAAATAAACTAATTATTCATGTTCTGTTTTAAGTGTACTAAACTATACATGAATGGTTTAATTGTTACAATTTTCAAGCATTCTGACATTACATGAGCGTTTCTGACCTAATAATCCTTTACAAAATGATAGGTCCATGCTCAGAAAAAGCCAATGGCTGATGATGTAGATTATATGGCTGTTGCTAGTATGACCGAAGGAATGGTTGGTGCTGAATTAGCAAATATAGTAGAGATTGCTGCCATAAATATGATGCGAGATGGCAGATCTGAGGTATGCCTCATTTTCTCTTCTCTTTCTTCCTACCGCTTTCCTCTTATTCACTATAGACAGGAAGCAGTAATTGAAAAAAGAAAATCTTATAACTAAGGCTGATCATGGCCTATTCCTATGTACAGAAGTTGTATAATAAATACTTGATTTTGGTACAGATAACAACTGATGACTTGTTGCAAGCAGCACAAATAGAAGAGAGGGGAATGCTTGATAAGAAGGATAGGAGTTTGGATATGTGGAAACGACTAGCTCTTAACGAGGCAGCTATGGCTGTTGTGGCTGTGAACTTTCCCGATCTAAAGAATATTGAGTTTGTATTGTCCGGCACTCTACTCTAGTTTTATTGAAGCTAATTTACTTCTTACTTGCCATCTTTAGTATGATAATGTGCTGCTTGGCATGTGATATGACCTGACTTTGCCAGCTATGTTGAGTATTTCTTATATCATAAGAATATCAAGAGTTTTCATCTGCCCTGCTATTTTACTCTCTGTTTAATTATCTGCAAAATGGTAGTCAAATTTTTTGTATGCGCATTAGCTACCTGCAGTATGATCAACTCAAATAACATCGGAGTTAATCTCACCTTGTGCTTGTCCATTAAGCCTTGAATATTTTGCTCTTCTGTGAACGAATGATGTTATTAATGCTGCATCAAAGTAAAGTGATGATCATGCAGGCAAGTTAAAAGATTCCACCCTCTGATGGAGGCATAATAAATAGTTGTCTTTCTTAGTAGAAAAAACTGTGTTAAGCATCTAGATATACTTGATTTACTATATCACTCTGTAACATGCTTTATGGGGAATTTGTGAATGGAATTTATTTTAATTTATCAAGGTGAAAAAGTGGCAGTGGGAAGTTGAGAAATTAATGATTTACGTATTCTCTTACAATTTTTGATATTGGAAGATGACATTCTACTGTGAACCATGTTTATATTGTTCTTTTATACTTCTATTTTGGCTTATTATTCTTATATCTTGCTGCCACAGTGCTTGTTATTCTTATTTTTAGGATTCCTTATGCAGTATGAGGTATGATATGTTAACTTTTTGGCTACTTCTATCTAGGTAACAATCGCACCTCGAGCTGGCAGAGAATTGGGGTATGTGCGAGTGAAAATGGATCATATGAAGTTTACAGAAGGAATGCTTAGGTTATGATTTTGAATTAATATTTGTCAATTTCGACCTCAAAATATATCAAATAATTTTTTGGATGTAATATTTGATTAGTCTTTTAAATTGTTTATATTGCACTTCTCCGACAAATGGATTTTGAATTTTTACGCTCTCTGCTTTTAATTTACCAGTCGACAATCTCTTCTTGATCACATTACTGTTCAAATTGCTCCTCGTGCTGCTGATGAAATTTGGTATGGTGAGAGTCAGGTAAGTAATGCTGACATTTGTACTTTTTCTCCTTTACTGAGCTTCTTTCGTCTGTCCTTTGCTTTCTCTCCGTGGTTGGTTCTACTGCAGTTGCCTATACAATAATGTGAAGTAGGAAAGATACTCAGCTTTGCTTTTGGGCATGGTGTGGTTTGAATGAAGAGCAATATACATGTAAAACCTCAATTATGACATTGAATTTGTTGCAGTTGAGTACAATTTGGGCAGAGACAGCAGATAATGCCAGGTCAGCTGCACGGAGCTTCATTCTTGGTGGCCTATCTGAGAAGTATCATGGTTTATCTGATTTCTGGGTTGCAGATCATATTAATGTATGTTAAGCAATATTATCTTCTGCAATATCCACCTCATCTGTACCATTCAAGACATTGTCTATTCTTTCAGGAAATTGATTTGGAGGCTCACCGGATTCTAAATAATTGCTATGAGCGAGCAAAAGAGGTATGTGTTTATGCCATGTATATCTAGATGTCCCTTTTCCTTCCTAGCTTACGCCATTTGATATGGCCAGACTCAATATGTGGAGTTATTTCTTTCAGATTCTACAGCGAAACCGAAAGCTCATGGATTCCGTGGTTGATCACTTAGTCGAAAAGAAAAGTCTAACCAAGAAGGAATTCTTCCAGTTGGTTGAAGAACATGGTCATCTCGAGCTGATGCCACAAAATATCATCAATATTAGGAATACCAAACGGATGCAATTTCAAGAAATGATGATGGCTCAGAAGGGTTCAGCTTAGGAGAGCTGTACATGACATACCAAGCAAACATTCTGTAGGTATGTTTTATTATAATTTTGACGCTCTAAACTGTCTATTTTTGTTCTGGTTGTGCATTACAATGCAAAATAAGTTTCCTACACAATTCTGTTTTTGGTTGAGACCAACTGAAACATTCATATTCTTCACAAAAATTTTCTCAAGATGATGCACAATCTCACTCACTGAGAATTCCATTTATCATGAATCGATCTATGAAGATATTAGTTGCTTTTATTACGTAGCACTGAAATCGATAAACTCTCCTTTCCTACAAATTATTTTGTTTCTGGAAATTTCCATGTAGCCTGAGCTTTTCATCTTGCTTGGCTCCACTTAGTCAGATTACTGTTCTAATTGACATGCAGATTTGCTGGAGTTGATATCGCATGCCTGTATTTTCCTTGGAGTGTTGTATATGGACCTCTTCTGATCTATCACTTGGACTCTCAAAATCTTCGTGAGGTATGCAGTAAGGCTTTGTTTTCAACTTCTTTTGTACCATAATTGTTGTCATCTAAGTTCTATCAAGATACTTATATTCTCGAGTATTGAAATCATGCAGGTATATGGTTTCCATGCAGCTAAGTTGGCATTATATTCTTTGGCATTGACGATAGAAACTACAGTCGCCCCATAAAGGCTAATTAAAGGTTTTCATTGATTGGCTACTTGAAGAGGTGTTTTCGAGATCACACTGGCCTATTCTGCACTTGGCTGGTATTTGTACACAAAAAAACTTATACCAAAACACTGCTCTTTCCTTGGCGGGTGTGGCTGAGCAATTGTAAAGTCGAGAATTCGCATTAAAGCTTTGCGCTAGTATCAACTGTTCAACAATTTTGTTATTTTTCACATTTTTTTCCTGCTCTGTTCTTACTGGTGTTTAAACAAACGTAATTTTCTCTGTTCTGTGGTTTAATTCTGGTGAGAGTTGAGTTGATAGTGTAAGTTGTGTCAAGTGACTATAAAAGATAATTGTTATTTATTGTTATTTGATTTGTTAATGGTCAGTATTCTGTGAAGATCAAATATGAGATATTAATATTCTCTCAACTCCTAACAATATAAATCATCACGACTGTCAAATAGGTTTTTTTGAAAGTTTTTTGAGTATTTTGTGTAGTTCCCTCCCTCTTATAATTAATCAACATTTTAGTTCATGATAAAATATACATCATACATATTAGTATGTAGATAAATCGGCAAGGCCTTGTCCGTAATTTTGTAATTCCTCTTGAATTTTATGCATAGGGGGCTGGGCTGTTTAATTTCTTCAAAAAAAAAAAATTAAGAAAAAAATTTTCATGTAAGGTTTTTTTAGGAACCAAGCATTTCCTTAATATTTGCGACAGGTTTTAGTTTTTAGTTCGGATTGAGAAAAGAAAAAAACCATTTTAGCGAAGCTAGTGGACCCGGGTGGATAACGTAATTGATCCATTCTTTGTCACTTAACCAATCATATTCCTCATCGAGGACACGTTGGATTATACGGACGGTCAAAATGACGCGTCCGTCACCGGATTCTCGTAGTCAAAAAGCGTATTTATATACACATGTAGAATATGATATTGGGGTTATTTATTTATTTATTTTTGATCTTTCCACAACCCATTGAATTTTTGCTTTCCTCTTCATTTTCGCCTTCGAATCCCTTGTTGGAAAAACTGCCCATTCTTTTAGTAGAAATACCCCTTACAAAATAATTTAATTTGAAAATATTTAAACAATTTTTTTGAAAAAATAATAAAATATTCAGATGAGATATGTGAGTCGAAGCATGTTATTATCTTAGAAGCAAGATTATTTTTTCACTTGTGAGACTTGGATGATCACTTCTAGTGATACAACGGGCACGAGCTACTCTCTTGGCACGTCTCAGAAATAGCGCAACGTGAACTAAAAAGACTCTCAGAGATCCAGCAAAAAGATTAAAAATAAAAAGAAAAGGTATAGTTCAGAAAAACATGTTGAAGCTCGAAGAAGCATATATATAAAGATAATAAATTCTGAGTTTTGCAGAGCTCATCCCCTGAGCATCCTTGTGCTGTGTCGCCCTTCCCGTGCCGTTGCCCTCCCCGTGCCCGATTCTTTTTTTTTTTTTTTTTTTCTTTGAATCCGAGATAATTGCCCTCTCCGTCTTTTTCTTTTGCCCATACGTACGGTAAGAAATTATCCGGCATAGAAAACAAAAACGCAGCGGAAAAATAATATAGCATATTGTAAAAAAAAATTCATATCACATATGAAATGTAAAACAAGAACAATTCAGTGCCGGCGGATCATTCTCATGTTATAATATAAAATAAGTTAAACTAAACAGATCTAATGTTTAGATTACATCACCTTGATTACATCACCTTAAACCAGTTTAGATTTCTTGATTTACTGTACGGTTGAAACTGAATATGATGAATCGTGATTTCAAGATAGCCCACGTTCTATGAGTATCCATACAGAATTGGTGTAGATCCAACGCCTTCCGTTGTACGGAACAGATGAGCCGCAGACTACACTCTGATATCTGCGTTTCTTTTGATGAAACACTCTAAAAATAACTTAATTAATGTGAAGTTGACCAAATTATAACTAATGGAAATCTAGGATAAATTATAGTAACCAATTAAATTTTATAATTAGTTTCAATCAATCTAATTAAATCTTAAAATAAAATCTAGTAACTAATTAAATCTTAAAATTAGTTACAATAAAATCTCAGGATAAGTTTCAATTTAGAATACTTTTTGAATATATTTAAACCTTATCTCTTTCTTTAATTTAACCGGATCATATTCATTAAATTTTAATTAAATATTCATATTTAAATCTAATCTAATTAGAATATTATCTCATAAGGATCTATGAATATTTAATAATTCTCTAATCAAATTAGAGATTAAATTTTTCGTATAATTTCTCATCATAATCACTAAACTGTTTAGTATATTATACTCATCTTTCATTTTGGATGTACACAATTCCTATTGTGTGTGACCGCATAGGTCAATTTAATTTGGCAGTAGAGTCCAATATCAAACTCTCTAATATTGAATTAGAACTCTTCTAATCGATGAAAATAATTTATTTTAAATTATTTTTACTTCTTTTACTGTTCGTGAGTGAAACCTAGCAGTATATCACAACAATCTAAAATAGTGATGAATAATGAACCTTTCTGCTTACAGTTATAGTGTGATTAAATCCTTCCAACACACAATGTCCCGATCACTACAAAAAAGTTGATTTGTAGCGACAGCTATTTTAGTAACATTTTATATAAGTGTCGGTAAAAATATATTTTAGCAGCGGTTTTAACTAATTATTATAACAGTTTCAATCCGCTGCTAAAACATATTTTTACCGATGCTTGTATAAAATATTACTAAAATAACTGTCGCTATAAATCAATTTTTAAAAATTAATTTGTAAATAATTGTTCGGTTTTAATTTAGTTCAAACTAAATTTTTTTTTTTTCATCCAATCTTTCAAAAATTGAAGTACGATTCTATATTTATCATATTTTCTAAATAAAAAAATTTATTTTAACACGGAAAAAAAAATTCAAAATAGAAAAAAGATAATATTACCAAAAAAATATATTTTTACCAAAAAAAATATATTTTTGGTAAAAAAAAATATTTTTACCAAAAAAATTCAAAATAGAAAAAAGATAATAATTAAAAAAATTTATTTTAAATTTTTTTATTTAAATTCAAATTCACTCCTAAGCCATGTCAGGAACCATCATACAACATCCCTCAAAAGCCCTCCCCTAATTAATTAGCATCTTTAAAACCTCTCCCCTAAAATCCCTGGGGATACTCCACTAACTTCATCTTCCTAATTAATTAAACCTCTCCCCTAAAACCCCACGGCACCCGAGCGTGCGGAGGAGAACGCGTGGACGAGAACCTCGACCACGCCCCCGATCGGCGCCGTGTGCGCGAGGCCTTCAAGGAGGTGCAGATCGGGATCAATCACTGCTTGTTCAAGGTATTCCGCGGATTTGTTCCCTTGTTCTCTCCTTTTTGGATCTTAGATATGGATTTGCCCAATTCGGTTTTGTTGTTGAATTGTTCTAGATCATTATTTGCTAAATGTATTGTTGTTGCTAAATCGTTCTAGATCGTTAATTGCTAAATTGTTCTACATCGTTTCCTTGTTCCCTCCTTGTTGTTGAATCGTTCTAGATCTTAGATATGGGTTTGCCCAATTCAGTTTTAATCGGGTTTAACCATATTGCATACTCTTGATTAGTATGATTCTGTGTTATTTGCTAAATTTATTAGTTTGGATTCGTATTAGTGTATTTGATGCAATTTTTGTTTGATTTTCTCTCTTTTTTTATGTTTATTAGGCTTCTATTGGCTCGGATTTGGTACTACTCGCCTCGACCCCAACATAGAGAGAGAGATCGCTTAAATTGGGGGTTTCGATTGCCTGTTGTGGAGGTGAGCTCTCTTTGTTGAAGTGTTTCACATAGATCTCCTTTTGAAGTGTTTTGTTACATGAGAAATGAGATAGTTTCATGAAGTTGATGGGTCGTTTCCTAAATTGAGCTAATTGGATCTGCTAATAGGCTTGGTTTTTTATTTTATTTTGTTGCTAATTTTTATTTATTGGATTCCAATATAAATTAATTAAAAAAACTCACCAATGTTATTTGGTTAATATAATAAGTAGCTTGATGAGTCTTTTATATATTAAAAGCAGGATATTCTGAGCCCTGATGCACGGACTAAAATCTCTACTATGAAGATACAGTAAAATAACAGTGTGCAATTTTGAAAGAGAGTACCATGTATCAATAAGAGATTTAGTAAATTTCGTACTCTATTCAACCCTTCCTATAGACTAGTTAGAGAAATTCTAATGAAGCACTAATAATGCAGCAAAAGTCTACTTGTCTGGCATCAACCTCAAAATCTAAAGCTATTTTCTGTAATTCTGTTGTAGAACAAAGAACTCACATACATGGGTAACCATAGTTGACGAAAAGTCCCCTCAATGTACAATCACTTGATCAATACACAAGCACTTGATCAATCCTATTATCAATAATATGCATAATATTATATGCAGGAATGGCAAAGAAACGGCTCAAGTTATGCTCTGTAGAGGATGATATGGAGATACCGACACAGTGCCCTAAACAGACTCAAGGATCCTCACTTTCGCACCTACCAGATGCCCTAACACGTGAAATGGATGAGGATGTGGACCAAGTTGATTCTACTCAAGTAAAAATTTGTATTACTGGTATATCTTTAATTCTTTCTTTATCATTGATTGTTCATATATAGTATTATATATGGTTTATGTAGTGTTTAAATGCATCATTTGAAACTTTTAAAAAGTCATTTGAAACTTTTAAAAATATTGTATAGTTTGAGAATTTATATTGTTGTTTAAACTAATTTACTTTCTTCATTACATATTTTAATATACACATGTTTTTCTTTTTTTGGAAACTTTAGAAGAAGTTGAAGAAACTAATGCAAAAAGAATTGGATGTCACTTAAGGCAGCTCAGGAGATAGCTCTATGTGGGCAACTGATGATGCTTATTCTAAAGTGATCGGCAAAGATCGTCATGGTTGTGTTCGTGGTGTGGGATTTGGTCCAACACCCTCTATGCTAAGTGATATATTCAGCCAAAGTAGATTCGCTTTTTTCAAAGCAATCGGATGCTCAATCTTCAAAGGTCATAAACTCATTTCAATTTCTAGGCATTTAGTTATAAGTTTTAAAATAATTATTGCATGTGCTATTTTCTTAATTGTTTCTTATCTATATCATAATGCTTTTTATAATGTAGGTTCAAGATGCCGGTAGTAGAACTGATTGTGATACTCCAAGTTGAAGTGAAATTTGATTGCAAAGCCAACATTTAATTGCAAGGTGAAAACTTTTAATTCGGAGTGAATTCATTGAATAAGTTGAAGAACTTATAGAAAACTTTGGTTTCATATAGATTTTATTTCTTTTAGATTGAAAACTCCTTTGAATATAATTTTTGATTGACAATTGTATTTTCTATAGTTAGTGCTAACAATCTAAAGTCTACTCCTCATGGGATTGAATTTAGGCTTTTATATTCAAGGTGGCAAAGTGCAAATTGCGATATTTTCATGTGCATTTTCTGTATTTTAACCATAAGAAAATTTCAGATTTTGTGAGGGCATTTCTTTAAGTTGATGACTTTGAAGTTATATGCATGTAGAAACCCCAGGGCATTTCTTTAAGTAGTGACTTAGACCTTATTTTATGCTTAGATGGACTGTGCATATATTTTACCCATCTTTTTTATGATATCTGCTTTTCTTTTTCCTCTCATATTAACGTCTCTTGCTTATGCTTAGAGGTTTGAAGCGGTGAACTTGTTGCTGGCTTTGATCCTTCTATTCTCTTCCTACAAGGTGAATTTCCTTCCTTAGCTACTATATAGCAAGATTTTTTGCATGTTAAATATTTAAGTTATCACTGCCCATTTTAAAAATATTGGCTGCAAGAAACTTGAAAAAAAAAACCATCAAGGACAAGCAAATTGATGATTTCTGAATCATAGGAGAAAGTCAATGTTCTAATTTGAGTTCAAGATAACTTTTATCTACATTTGGGGCTATCAATATTGCATTTGCAAAAAAAATTTCAGCTTATTGAAATTAAACATAAGGCGATTCTCTATACATATTCAGTTACAAGCTTTTTTATGGAATGCTTCTGCAGATTAAAAAAGTAGCCTCTAACTTTTGTCAGTGTACTAATCTATATGTTGGTGACTATGTACCAGCTGTTTTCTGCTGAAGAGGACGAGACTGACCTTGCTGGTAATTTTATTGTGAAAACATGCCAAAAGTTCATTCCTGTTACTGGTAAAGTTTCTATATAATATTTTGTTGTAGGTTCCTTCGCACTCTGTTCTGAGTGTTGTGAATCTTGTGATTCCTACTGCTAACTATATTTTAATATGAGAAGAAGAAGTTTATACTTGCAAATTGACTCTATACCAGCAGTTTTTGGTGTCAAAAGGGATCCTTTCATTGTATTTTCTTCAAATCTTTTTGCTATTACAGGTAATGCCTTACTCTTCAAGAGCTCTATTACCTATAGAACTGATATTCATGGCTTCCTGCATTGAATTAGTAGTTTTAATGGTAGATAATTACTCATGGCTTCCTGCATTGTCACCTTTCAATGCCTTCTGCATTCCCAGTTCTTGTAGTTGGTTCACCTTGAACTTCTTCTAGTGTAATATGCTTTGGGAATTATCTGCTATTTATTTTTTACTTCTGTTGTTCTATTTGTAAGTTTGTTTCTTGCTAACTTACCTGATTTTATATTTATAGAAATATGCTCTCTATTAACATCTTTACGATGCCATTGGAGTAGATTTCCATAGCTTTTCCATTTAGATTGGAAAAATCTGGCAATTGTTAAAGATTGATCAGGAACTAAAATGTGGTTAAAGATTAATTTTGAGGTGTATATAAGGTGCAGAAACATAAGGGCTTACAAAGAATATGTATGAAAATAGGCATGGGTACTGCACACAAAACTAGAAATCATGGATGTAGATATACTGTAATAACTTTAAGCTAGTTTTCAGATACTAATTTACATCATTAAATTTGCATGAGTGTCTAAGATAACATGAAACTGCCTATTTGACAAGATGTATTATATATTACTCTTATTCTTATTACATCTTTTATTTCTTGTCTCCATGAAGACGAGCTATCTATGACTAGGACGAATTAATGAAATTCTACAGCTCTAAACAAGAAATGTATGGCTTAAAACAAAATTATTAGTTTATAATATACTTAATCTATTTGATGTTTCCGAATTTACCCTCTGTATGTTTGTCAACAGGTCTGCAAAAATTAAGAAACAAGTTCAATAATATTATTTTGTGTTACCTGCTAAACAAATAGTTGACTACATTCTTGCTTAGATCCTTACTCATGTTCATAGGTTGAGTGCTAAAGTTTGACTTTATTATTAGTGTTATTCTCTTATTGAAACCTTTTGATTTTATTATTTTACTAATTTGATTTTTTTTTTTTTTTTTTTTTTTTTTTTTTTTTGCAGGAATTTTCAAAAAGAGAAAGGATTGGTGAAAATTTGTAATTTGGAGCAAATTCATTGAATAAATTGAAGAACTTGCAGAAAACTCTGATTTCATATAAATTTTATTTTTTTTAGATTGAAATTTTCTTTGATTAATATTTTTGATTGACAATTGTATTTTTACTGTCCAAATTCTTATTTGGCTAGCTAAATGATTTAACTTCTCTTGTTTGACAATTGTCGGATGTAATCAAATTTAAATTTATTTGAATGATTAATTTGTTTTTATATCTCAATTTAAAAAGTCTTAAAATCTTGTCTAGTTTGTTTTTAATTGCATGTGTTTGTATTTTAGATTGGATTTACAACAATTATAAAACCGTTGGTATAAATTTATTAATTTATACTAGCGCTTTTTACTATATTTAGTAGCGGTCGGAGAACCGTTACTAAAATTATCATCTTCTCCAACGGTCGTGTAAAATATCGGCAAAGATTTTTAGCGACGGAGATCTAACAGCGGTTATATAATTTTTTCCGACAGTTTTATAAGTGTTGGAAAATAATTTTCCAACGATTTTATGTACTTTTTCCAACGGTTTCGACCGCTTCTAAAACTTAAATTTTTTGTAGTGGATCGAACCAAAATCAGGGTTGCTCATCAAATCTTATAATTCGATCATATGACTAGAATATCTAAATCGACTCAATATAGTAACTCTGTTGGAAACCTTTTCCACACACCATGTACCCTGGCCAGGGATTTTTCGAGTTGAATCTGATAATCTACACAGGACGTTCTCTCTCAACATTGAGAGTGTCGAATTCCTTATTGTGCACTCATATGCTTCCCCATATAAACTACTACAGCCAATCAATACCAGACATAGAATATTGATTATAGTCTAAGTATTAGTACAGTCAAACGGTAGCAATCTATATGTGAAGCAACCATGATGCCTCAGGTCCATGAAGTACTTCACACATCGTTAGCAAAGAACTAGTCACTGACGAAAATAGAACCATGTGACTGTTCAACTAAATGGTCACGCTCAGTGTACTTGCTCGCTAACAAGCACCTGTATCTCCCTACTATACCACGTAAGGTGTCCCAATGGACATTCTCAATCCCAACCATCGCGCAAATCTGCCTCAACAGGCCCAAACCATCACATCCGGAGCGACATCTCATGGCGAGCGACCTCACCGAGGAATTAGCGCGGCATTATGTCTCGCAACAGTAGCACACGGCTTCCCTAACGGTTCAGGTCCTCCCGTCGGTGCCTGACCGGTTCTCGGTTCCGCTCTCGGGCGTTTGGTTGCCCGGCTTCCCTGGAAGTAGTCCCCCTCAGGACGGGGGTTGGGATATCCCCGGCCCTGATACGATCCGGGGTACCCCCACTGCACGCGTGCATCGGCGAGCTCCCTCTCTACCCATGTAGCTGTGTCCACCGCCTCTCGAAAAGTGGGCAGTCCCGTAGTCGGCATCCCACGCAATGTGTCACCTCTGGGGACGTACTGATAATGGTCAGTACCCCCTACGTCTTGTGTCAGTAAGCATAATCGCTCGGTAAGGGTAAGCAGTTGACCAACCACGTCGCGCAACTGGTTCCGAAGTAAGCGATTTGCCGCGGCTGCTGAGTCCATTCCGCCCGTTCCGGTGTTGCCGAATAAGTGTTCGCGTCCGGCTATTATCTGTGCATACAAGGTAACCGCATCAACCCTAAGTTTAAAAATGGCCTAGCACCTTGACCTACTAACCCTGGGACTCTATCCCCTTTTTCCCCGCGCTCACGCTCATACATTACACACCTACACCTTGGTTATCAACTTGGTTAGTCACTCGTGATAATTCATTCTGTGGATGTAGGTCCCTGGCCACAGTGGTTAAAATCGTTTTCTCTGATACCATATAATCTGTCACGCCCGGAGGTTCTAAAAGAGCGAAAAACGTACCCATTTTTTTTTTCTTTGTATTTAAAATGAACCTCGCCCCCGGTGCGCACCAGACCCGCCGCATATACAAATTCACTTCCCAAACGGGCGGAGTCTCCTTGTATATGCACGGCGTTTCCAGCAAGACAAACAGTTTAACCATTCCAACCATGACAGACAAAGAGGGAAGATTACAATTAATCATACAGTCACCGCTATCACATACAGGCTATAGCATAAACCCATGGGTTTGGAAATCGGTGCCCACTCGACACCCAGTTTTTCAAAATATTTTCGCAAACTCTTTTAAGCGGCCATTAACTTGAAAGGATAAATCCACGGGTTTTGAAATCGGTGCCCACACGGCACCTGTTTTGAAAATACTTTTGAAACCAGGTTTGCATTTGAAAACGAGCCGCAATTACACATCCTAACATTCACCAATTATAGAACACAGTCCTGCACGAAATCCTCATTCCAACATCCATTAGAAACCACACAAGTAAATCACAGTTTGACTAACCAACAGTATAAAGAAATAACCAAAGAAAGACATATCGTTTACTAGCCCCCATGGCTAGGGTCCTCTAACTGATGCCTCACCGTCGTCCCGGTTCCCACCCTGCTCGAACCTATCACAGTGTGGGTAGTCAGTGACTGATAAAGTAGAAAGACATATAAGTAAATGCAATAACTGTAAAGAACACACTGAATCACCGGAGCATTTACTTCCCCCCCCCCCCCCTCATGTACCGCTAAATCCCTGTCGAATGTCATACTGGGCACCTACCCCAGCTTTTTAGAATACTTTGGGCCCCAACCCCAATACCGTACTCATCTTCCTGGTGCCACCAACCCCTCGACTGCCCAAGTAGCAGCCGCCTCTCCTTGAGGGGTCCTCACCATCACAAGTATGGGGTACACGGGTAAGAACTTACCATCTTTCCGGAAAAATACACCCTGTGCGGTGGCCAAACCGCCGGTGTGCGTGTAAGCAATATGAGTGTAAGAACGATGTTGTGACCTCAGCCGCTCTGGTCAGAATAATAAAACGATCTTGCGACTGCTGCCGCCTCGAATAAAATAGTAAATAGGATTCATATGCTATGGGGTTAGTTAATTTATCATAAATATCTACTTTATCAAACCGAATATTAGGGAATGACTCTACACCGGTAATAACCAAAGGTACCCACCTCGTTTGCGCGGACCTGAACTCCGAAAACCGAACCTTGCTCCCTGTCGACACCCGGACCTAAAAATAGTCCCCAAAAGAGCCGCGGTCAGATCAGAAATACAACGGCAGGTAAACCGAGCCCAAAAACTCAAAAACACTAATGACAACTCGACACGGCGGTGGCGCCTGCGCACAACGAGCGACGCGGCCACCCCCGTGGCGTCACGGGCCCTGCGGCCGCGCGGGTACCCGCCCCGCGCGGCACTTGCCACGACCGCGCGGGCCCTAGCCCCGCGTGGCACAAGCTGCGGCCGCGGGGGCACCGGCCCAGCGCGGCTCATGCCCAGCCGCGCGGGCGCCCGCCCGCGCGGCACTAGCTGCGACCGTGCGGGGGCCTTGGCCCAGCGCGGCGCAAGCCGCGGCCGCGCGGGCATCAGCCCTGCGCGGCGCAAGCCGCAGCCGTGCGGGTGCCCGCCCGCGCGGCGCTTGCCGCGGCCCGCGGGCACCGGCCCCGCGCGGCGCGTGCCCTACCCGTGCGGGCGCCCGCCCGCGCGGCACTAGCCGCGGCCGCGCGGGGGCCTTGGCCCCGCGCGGCGCAAGCCACAGCCGCGCGGGCATCAGCCCCGCGCGCGGCGCGGCAGCAGCAGCCGCGCGGGCGCCGCGCCTGCGCGGCGCTTGCCGCGGCCCGCGCGGGCACCGGCCCCGCGCGGCGCGTGCCCTAGCCGCGCAGGCGCCCGCGCCAGCGCGGCGCTTGCCGCGGCCGCGCGGGCACCGGCCCCGCGCGGCGCGTGCCCTAGCCGCGGCCGCGCGGCGGCGCGGGTCCTGCGCGGCGCAAGCCGCGGCCCGCGCGCACCCGTCCCCACGTGGCGCGTGCCGCGGGCGCTAGCTCCCCGCGCGGCGCGGCCATGACGCGGCGGCGATGCCCTAGGGCCGTGTCACGCCCCGGGGGTCGAAACTGCGACCCGGGCTCGCCAACAGATCCGCCACCTATGCGGAACCCCGCATAAGCGAAGCGTCTAACCTGCAAAGTATCATCTAACAACTAAATAGATATCAGAGATGAGAGAAAACTGCTATAATAAAAAGTCTGAATCACTGTACGACGGAAAGTAAAAGTACAATATCCATCTCCCATAAATAATGATACAATAATCCGGTCCACCGAAACAGTAATACAAGTAAAGCCACCTATACAACATCTACAAATCCAAAAAGGGAGATAAACTGAAATAATAAAATACAACTGAGTACAGTGAAACCCACAATCCGGGTTGGTACATCTATCCCACGGTAGAAATCAACACTGGTAGGGATCTATCTCACGACTCCCTCGCCTCGAACCGTCAACCGAAAGGTCAGCAACTCCCGCAGCAGACACTGCAAAACAAAGGGAGGAAAGGGGAAAAACAACAATGGGGGTGAGTACCACTAGTAAAACCAGTAGCCTCCCCCTGTGGGTAAAGCCTCAAACCCCGACGTACCCACTAAGTCTACGAGAGGCAAGAAAAAGAATAAGAGAGGTGGTAAGCTAAAAATAGGAATACTGATAAGAGGAAGCTACCACTAGTATGCCTCTAAATGTCGTGCTAAGAAGTATAGCTAAATGTATGCATCAGTAATTCAATGCCTGCCTGAATAAACCCAATCCGACCACCAGTAAACACTGGTACTGCCTGCTGTGCCTGCCAAATCGGGTATGCCAGCCTACGCATAACACCGATAGGGGATAGGAGTCTCGAGGACTCAAAGTCTGTATATCGCACACTCCGGAGTGGCACTCGAGGGGAGCGACCCACACGAGTAAAGTGTCTGAGTAATAAGTAACCAGTATCAATAATATAGCAGGACTGGATCACGACTCTAATGAAAGTGGGAAAATCCCATCCACTACATAAAGCCCGATCCCCCAATCTGATGCAGCTGTAAATATCCGGTCGGCCGCCCAAAGTCCGCGGTCGCCGCAATATCCCACAAATCCCCCAAATCAAGCCCGACCTGTCATCCCTAATCCGATGCACAAGTCACCATCCGATCAACCGCCCAAAGTCCGCGGTAGCCGCAATACCCTGCCCTCAAGCCAGCCTGTCCCAGATCCCAAGAGTCTGCCTACACTATCTCAAAACCACCTGCTCGCGCACGAGCTACAATTACCCTGAGCCTAGTATGAAAGGAGAAAAGCAAGAAACATGGTTTCTCCTAAGTCAAGTCCAGCATGATAGTGTAGCAGAAAAAGCTGGCCTATCTAAATGACCATACAAGCATGCAAATGTCCCACGACGATAAAAAGAAAACATGTGTCAATGTTCTACATTTATTAGAGCATGCTATTCCATAATATTGATGATTGCATAAGAACATTAAGTGTAACATAGCCTATGCCTGCCAATACCACATACATAATGTTCATAAGTATGAAAATAAGAAGTGCCACACCTACTCACAAATCACATAGGGTGGTACAACGCTGGTCAACCCTCACATTCATACAAGAATAAGCCCAAGATCCTTTAACATCACTTAAACAGGGACATTCAATCAAGTATCACCAATGAATAGCTTAAGGTTCAACATCCTTCATTGATCTTACATAGGATGAACATAGAATCTACCAACAACGTCCAATCTCATTTGGTGGTAATAGGAGTCATGAACAATGCTTAATCTCATAAGGAGTAGGCCTCAACTCACAATGATATTCGTCTTAACATGAATGAATTAAAAATCAAAAGTATAGGTCATTCTCACATCAACTAGATCAATAACCCACATCAACACCCATTTTCACATAAACTAGATCAAAGATCACTCATCTATTCATTCTTTCATAGATAGATTAAGAATCAACATCTATGCCCAATATCACCTATTGTAGGTTAAGGATCGACAACTATAATTCATATCACAAAGTGGAGGCTAAGGATCACTTAACCAACTACTCTCATATAAGTCATTCTCAAATAAATCCGCCAAGTCCTTCTCACACAAGCAACCAAGCACTTCTCACATAACCCCATCAAGTCCTCACATAAATCAACCAACCATTCACATATATCTATCACCATCATTCTCACATAATAATGTTAACCATTCATCACAAGGTATAGGTTGAAGATTAGTTTCCTAATTACCCTCACATAGCATAGGTTAAGAACGATCACTTATAATGAACTTCATATGAGATAATGCAACATCAATCAAACTATTCATTCACTTATATATACAATGAGGATCAAGTAACTTAATCTAAACATGGATATCCAAACACATCACACCAAGGAGAAGAGAACATCACCACAATGCCATGAGGGAAACCAATAGCCCGAGTGGGTAAATCGATGTTTTCGGCAAAGCACAACCACCCACCTGAAACTTGACGATCCGCTGCCCGCTGTAGCTGAAATTTGGCGTGAGTAATCCTTATCCTCCCAGGAGACCGATGCCGCGAAAATCATCCAAATCCGCCTCACGGATTGGGCACAATCACTGAAACAATGCACACCGCGCAATCAAATTTTCGGAGTTTCAGCAATAGAATTAAGTTTACGAAGATGTAAGTGCAGCCCCAAATACCTCAAGATGAAGCTCCAAGCAGTAAAACAAAGATATCCTCTTTCATACAAACATCTTCAAGTCCTCAAAATCCACCATTAATTTCCCTTAACATTCAAATGAGGCGAAAATCACAATGCTGTCCAAAACTGCTAACATAAACTTGCTAGCATTTCCGAGCTTAATTAGGGGCATTTCCAAAGGGATTCATCCACAGATCATAAAAGAGAATTTGCTCACCTTGAAGTTAAGAAGAAGTACCAACTTGAATTTCAGAAAAAGACCTTATATCCACAAAGTTATCTGCATTCCAAGGTGCATTGCTCAAATCAAAACTAAAACAGGGACTGCAGAAATCCATATAATCGCACTTAAAAAGATCATTAAAGTTACCTAACCAAACGTGCTCCAAATCCTGCAAGAGAGGTACCATTGGATTCCTTGTCGAGAGTAGATACTAATTGAGCCAAAGAACTCCAATTTTCATGCTCGGATGAAGGAGAAAACCCATAAACACTTTGAACTATCCACCAAGTTCCATATGTACCTGACTGCAGCAAGGTGCTCTAAAGATCACGCATAAACCCTATTAAAAAGTCAGATCTGGGGAAAATGATACATACCAATATTGTAGACCTTCGAATCCTGAAAATTTCCCCGCAAAAATCATCCAAAAATTCCCATCCTACTGCCCAGAAAGGCCAAAACACTTAGAACTGTTCAGGATTCCAGACTGAAATGAAGGGTCCCAAAGATGGCCTTAAAACTCTGTAAAACATGCGATCTGGGGGAGAGTTGAATACAAAGATTGTAGCCTTACCTCTTGTGAAAACGTAGAACCAAAAATGAGCTGAAAACTCCAAGGGATGAGTCCTGGGGAATTTTTTCACTGAAACGCGACGGAAAGGTTCACAAACTGCAACAATGGTGGTGCTTGCCTCATGGAGAAGATGATGGTGGTAAAGCCTCTATAACCCATCTCTTTGCTGATGAAAATGAAGGAGAGTTGCATAGAGTCTCCTGTAGAAGTCCCCAAAGTTGGAAGA
>CM054940.1:19621099-19757433 GCA_029168755.2 Tillandsia fasciculata
GGAACAAGTGTACTTTGTATTTACGCGGTGTTCGGGGTGGTTCCGGACGAGGCGAGGCCCTGGAGGCAAAAGTGAGTTGGAACTGGCAGTTTTGGAGCCATTTTTTTGGATTGAGCACACCGATTCCACGGTTGAGCTTTTTGCGGAGAAAAAGCTGTGGACATGTGTATTTTCAGATTACAGCGGAGTTCGGGGGGTTTCTCGGATTGGTGCGGGGACCCCGAAGGCAAAAAGTGACTTGAGTTGGCCTTAAAAGGAGGTTATTTAAATTATTTTAATTAAATGTTAGATAGTGGTGGCCTGTGAGGAAATGGATTAAGAGGATGAAGGTTTTTTTTTTTTTTTTTTTTAAAAAAAAAAAAAAGGGGTTGGAATTTTGGATTAGGTGAAGTGAGATATTTTAGGGGGAGGCAATTAATATGGCCAACTACCACATTAATTTGTCCTCTCCTAATTGAAGCTCCACGTCACCACCTTCCTCCCCTGTTGAAACAGAGGAATTGAGTGAGAAGAAAGAGGAAAGAAGGAGAGGAGAAAATGGGAGAAAGAAGTAAAGAGAAGAAGAAGGATGACTGAAGAGAGATGGGGATGGAATCGTGATGATGTTTTTCTGCTAGAGGCCGCTTGGAGCGAGCGGGCGCGCGCGTCGAGCTCGGCGAGGTAAGTTACAGTTTTTTTATTTTTGTTGGAGAAGAGCTCGATTTGGGTTTTTTTTTGTTGTTGGTTTTCGTTTGGAGTTGGATTTTGTAGCAGGGTTTTGGAGGAGCTGGTGTGGGTTGGTGGCATGCTGTCCTTGGTTGGCGGACAGCATGCAGCGGAGGAGCGCGCGGGCGCCGCGCATGTGCGCACGCGGGTGCTGCGCAAGCGCCCAGGCGTACGCTGGCGGGCTGGGCTGCTGCGCGGCCGGCCCATGCGTCGCGCAGCGCGCCCAGGGCGCCGCGCGGCTGCAGCGGCAGCGCCGCGCAGCAGCAGCAGCAGCAGCGCCGCGCGGCAGCTGCAGCGGCGCCGCGCAGCTGCTGCGGCAGGTAGTGGGCGCCGTTCAGGCAGCGGCTGGACCGGCGTTTCGGCGTGCGCAGGGCGTTTTGCGCGGCGTTTTCGTCGACCCCTTGGCTTTTCTCCCTGTCATTGAACGCGCGCGTCTCTTTCCTTTTTCTTTTGGGCAGAGCTTATCTGACAGGTTTTCCTTTTTCCTTTCTCTGTGTTGATGCAGCAGCTTGGGTGCTCGCGGCGGGCTCGGTGCCGCGCGAGCTGTTGGTGCCGACGGTGACGGCACGTAGACCATCTTCAGATTCTAGAGCCGCGGCAGTGCGAGAGCCTTCGCTTCTTGAGAGTGTGTTATGGAGTGGTGAATTGTGGTGGTTGTTTTCGTTGAATGTAGTAATGGTTGTAAGTGGTGTGTTCAGATGATGAAGCTGGAGAGTGTGGTGGATTGGTATAAGTGTGAAAGTATGTATTTGGAGCCTGGCAATGTGTAATTAAGCAGTGAGTTGAAGTAATTTGGGTATGTGAAATTTTTCTTAGAGTGCAAAACTTGTGTGTGTGTGTGGGATGATTTAAGTAAATGGTGTGTGGGTGAACATGTATTGTTAATGTGAGTTGTTAATGGGTGCATGTAGAGAGTAAGTGGTTTTATGTGGGTGTAATTAAGTAATTATGATTAAGTGTACGGTAGTTTTAGTTGTATTGGGAGCTTAAGAGTTGTGTTGGAACTTGAGTGCTGTGGGTGTGTGGATTGTGCATGAGAGATGAGCTTTTGTTTTAGTATGTTGCTTGTTGCCTGGAGTTGTTGTGTGTGTAGAGGAGACCTGGAGTATGAGCTGTAAGGGGTATGAGGACTTATGCTAATTATGTATTTGAAAGCTCTAATTTTGGTGTTGAATTAAAGCTTTATGTGTGCTGTTGGTGATACTTGGAAGCTCTGTTTGGCTGGGGAATGATCAGAGTGTGCCAGGATTTTTGGGTTGTGGACTCGGGAAAAATTTATTCGAGCTCCCGGGATTTTTTTCCAAGTATGCGGCAATGTGCGCACGCGGCGCGTTTTTCGGAGTTTTTTCTGTTCGAGGGTTCAGCACTCCACCGACTTCAGCGTTGCCTACGGAATGCGTTTCAGGTGGGTTGGAATTTCTCCAAAATTTATGGAATGTCCTCTAATGCTTCTGTAAGCATATTGATCATGTTTAGCTTATTTATCATATATTGATCATGATTAGCTGATTATTATGCTTTATAAATCTGATAGTTGCCTAGAAATTTGTAGAAATACTTTCCTAAGCCCCAAATATTTTTTTAGCATAATCTAGTGATGATTTGACACTAGATTGTATATTTTTTGTGATTCAGGATCTATCTGGACCTTCCTAGTATTTTTATAACCAGTTGTAAGTGAAACACAGATTTTTTAAGGGTTTTTAAATATTGAGAGCATTATGAATGGTCCAGGTAGTTCGAGATGCATGTATACTCGTGCCACGGGGCCGAGTAGATTTTTTAGAGCATTGTGAATGACTCCTATGTCATGAGAGAGTTTTAGCATTTTTCCAGTTTGGGGGCGGAAGCTATGGGCGGCTACGCCTGCAGCTTGTTCTTGTTTGATAGAGCTGTAGGTGGTAGTCGTTCAGAATTTCTAGGCCTCCCGTGTGAGAGATTGAGAATTTATTTTTCCTGATTGGTTTACTCTAGCTCATGGGTCGTGATCTGATTTAGTGGTGGAGATGGTTCTCCCACTTAGCTTTGAGAGTTTTGGGGGTTCTGGCAGATCGAGTCGTGGAGGTTTCCCGACTCACCCACGGGACGTGCATTATCAGATTGAGTCGTCGAGGTTTCTCCGACATAGCTTGAGATCGTGTGGGCTTTTCCTATCGAGTCGAGGGTCTTTACCGACCGAGTTGTGGCTTTTGAGTTCGTGATACCGATCTGTTTGATCGAGGATTATAGCCTGCTGAGCCTGGCATTTTATGCCAGTTATGAGATACTTGAGATACTTGAGTTCGCGGGGTCGCTCCCCGCGAGCTACGCTCCGGATGCGATGATGATACCGAGCCTGACGAGGCTGCGATGTGATTACTGAGTTAGTCCTTGAGGGACACCCTACGTAAGACCAAGTCCTGTTTGGGCGTAGTGGCAGTAGATGAGCGCAGGCTTGACTGGTCCAAAAGGTGGGACAGTCATTACGATTGGGTGATTTGTGTGAGTGAGTTCATTGCATGTTCATAGATGAGTTTTCCTTTGAGCATAGTACTTGAGGCATATTATTAGCAGTGAGAGTGTACGCATAGCAGGGTCTGAGTAGAGTTCCTTGAGCATGATGATACATGTTAGCTGTAGTTTCTTTCCTGCTTACCCCTTTTATCTATCTATCTGCATACCTATCTGTTTTGCCTCCAGTAGACTTAGTGGGCATACCGTGGGTTTTGGGACGGTACCCACTGAGATCTGCCTTCTGCAGTAGACCTCACACCCGCTGCGGTGACAGGTTTCCTGAGGCTGCTGTTCCGGCTTAGCTCGCGCGGAGACAGCTGATCGGGGTGAGGACGTGGCCATTTAGTTCCTTGCCAGCATTGAGAGTCAGAGGTAGATGTACCCTGTATATTTTATGTAGGACCCCTGAACCCCATGCAGCTTTTTCCCATTAATCCACTGTGCAAACACCTGTTGATGGTGTATCTGGCCCATAGTGCATCAAAGGGATGCCACAGATAGACCCTGTGAGCTTTGGTTGGCTGTATTGGCCTTCGGCTGCTTTTGCCGAATTTTAGAAAAGGAATTTGGCCGAACGGAGGGTGGATTTGGATTCAGCGCGGAAAAACACTTGAAAATGGCTTTTTGTTTGCTAAATTCTGAGTCCGGATGCCCAAAAACGGACTCCCGGAAAATTTTTTGGATTTCGGGTGCATGGGGGAGCCGTGGACCGGCGGGGGTGCCACGTGGCGCGACCTGATTGGTCGGCGCACGCGGCCGGGTCCACGGAATGCGGGGAAGTGGGCCGGGGTGCACCGCGGGGCGCATGGACCCGGGGCGCGCCACGTGGCAGCGCCAGATTGGGCGGCTCAGGTGCGCTCGGTCTGCGAGCGCACGGGGAGGCGTGGACCGGGGGCGCGCCACGTGGCAGCGCCTGGTTGGCGGGCGCACAAGCGCGCGGTCCACGCAGCGCGCGGGGCAGTTGACCGGGAGCAGGGCCGTACGCGGGAAGGTGGCCGTACGCGGGGCAGGGCGGGCGACGTGGGGTTGGCACGTGGCGCCCGCTGATTCGCGGGCACCACCACCCCGTTGACGGGGCAGGACGCGTGGCGGGTGCTGGCAGGGGCCTGCATGGCTACCGCCTGTACGGGGGACACGCGGCGGCCTCCGAGGTGGGTCGGACGGATCGTGGATCCCGTCCGACGGGCGTTGCGGGCCGGGCCGCACTGTGCGCGCCCGAAAGTTCTCGGGCCGGGCCGCACTGTGTGCGCCCGAAAACTTTCGGGCGCCCGAAATTGAGGACACATTGGGAATTTTCCCAATTGTTCTCTTTAGCTCTATAAATAGCCAACCCGAGCCTCTTTCTTTGGCTTTTTTTCTCCCAAACCGCACCTCCTCTGCCCGAGCTCCCTATGATGAAATTTCCCCTCTTAATCCTTGATCCACCTGCAAAGTTTCAGGATTTTAGGAGGCTCGAATCCCGAGGTTCCCCATTTTACGGCGCGGCGCGACGTTGCATTCCTGGGTTCTTCTTCGGCGCAGCGACAGTGTTTTAGCTCCCCTGGGCTACTCCGAGATCATTTTGCTGTGATTCTTGCGCCGGCAGACTCCTAAGAGGTAGGACTTCTTCTTTTGTTTTGGGCGCGCTTTCCCGTTTCGAGGTTTTGGCATGGATCCCGAGGCAAACAGTGACCCCCTTTTTCTGTGTGGATTTCCGTGACAGCACTGAGGTTATTTGGCCATATCTTCGCGTACGAGCGTCAGACGGAAACGAGCTTGTACAACTTTTTCTTCTACGGATCGCAAGGAACGCGCTCGTATTTTTCTTGGATTTTCCAGAGGATTATTTCGAGGTGAAAATCACTGTTTTCTCAGTGAACAGTGCACAGTCTTTAGCACAGATTTTTGTTTGTGGTACCCCTCTTCCCGAATTTATATCTTGACTTACCGAACTCAGATTTGGACGTGCAAGGTACCGTTGCGAAGCTATCGACGCGAGGATCGCCGTGATATTTTTCTTGGAATTTCCTGGGCACTTTCTGCAGGTGATAATTTAACAGTTTTGAATCTGATGTTGTATGTGATTATAAGAGCAATAATTGGGAGCCTTAGTGTATTTAGTGGACTTTGTATTGTACCAGGAGTAGTGCGGGTGTGCAAAATTTGTGGAAGCAAGGATTTGGAATTTTGGTATTTTCATCTGTACGGATCCGGACAGTTCGCACTTCAGGTGGGTGGTTGTTGTACTCCTCTCCTTTGATATGCCCACTAGGAACATCAGAACGCCCCCACATTGTTGATGCTAATTTATTGATTGATAGTCTTGCATGCTCTAGGGAAATTAGTTAATTGTTAATTGATCCATGTGGAATTTGTGGTAGCATGATTACCTTAAATCAATGGCGTAATTATTCTGGACTGCATGTTTAGGGGCAGAATATAAACTGAGGACTATAAAAGTGATGATTGTTCATATGTGACTGTCACCTTAGCCTATATTCCCTAAACTGATTATTCTTGGAAAATGGACAAAATTATTGGAACAATGCATGATTAAACGGGTCATATAATTATATCATCTTTTACTGCTACACTATCTTTTGACAACTTGACTTAGGAGAAATCATGCTTTTATTCTTTTCTTCTCCTATTATTGATAGACTTGAGGCACAGTTGCTCGGGTTCGAGCGGGTGTTGGACAGTGTAGTCAGGTATTGGGGATTTGGGACAGGTTGGGCTTTTGACAGGGTGTTGCGGCGACCACGGATCTTGGGTGGTTGACCGGGTTGTTACTATTGCATCAGATTGGGTGTTTTGGGGATCGGGCTTTCTTTAGTGGACGGAGTTTCCCACTTTGATCATAGTCATGATCCAGTCCTGCTATTATGAGACAGTGGTTACAGAGATGCTTGTTACAGTGATACTTTACTCGTGTGGGTCGCTCCCCTCGAGTGCCACTCCGGAGTAGGCTTTCCACGGTGCAGAGCGCCGGGCACCATGCTGGTTTCTTGAGTTCGACAGCAGAGCAGGCAGTGCCAGTGTTCACTGGCGGTCAGATTGTGTCATTTTGACAGGCTTCTAGATTCTGATGCATCACTTTCTCCATCCTTATTGGTTGGTCATGTAGAGGCATATTAGGGATAGCATTTTATCAGTTGCTTCATTTATCTGCACCCCCATTTCTTCTCCTTTCCCCTTTTGCCTCTGATCACCTGGTGGGCATATCTGAGCTGAGGCTTTACCCACTAGGGGAGGCTACTGTTTATAGTAGTACTTACCCCCATTGTCTTCCTTGTTTCTTTCTTTTCCCTTGTTTTGCAGAGTCCTCTGTGGGAGTTGCTGGGCCGTCAGCAACTGATCGAGGTAAGCAGATTGCGGATTAGATAGAGAGCCACCCGAGGGTTGTAGCGGATTGCGGATTGCGGATTAGATAGAGAGTCCCATATGTGTTTCCCCCTGAGTTGACGACGATGCCGCCGGAGAGGGAGATTGAGTTTGTGATTGATGTAGTCCCTGGGACTGCACCAATCTCAAAGGCACCCTATAGGATGGCGCCAGCTGAGTTGAGGGAGTTGAAAGCCCAGCTTCAGGATCTTTTGGATAGGGGCTTCATCAGACCCAGTGTTTCTCCGTGGGGAGCGCCTGTGTTGTTTGTGAAGAAGAAGGATGGGTCACTCCGATTGTGCGTGGATTATAGGGAATTGAACAAAGTGACCATCCGGAATAAGTATCCCCTCCCCCGGATTGATGATTTGTTTGATCAGCTGCAGGGAGCGTCAGTGTTCTCGAAGATTGATCTGCAGTCCGGTTACCACCAGCTGAGGGTGAGGGCCGAGGACATCTCCAAAACGGCTTTCAGATCGCGGTACGGGCATTATGAGTTTACTGTGATGCCTTTCGGGTTGACAAATGCCCCTGCCGCATTCATGGATTTGATGAACAGGATATTTCAGCCGTTTTTGGACCGGTTTGTGGTGGTGTTCATCGATGATATTCTGATCTACTCCCGGAGTGATCTGGAGCACGAGGAGCACTTGAGGACGGTGCTGCAGCTTCTGCGAGAGAAGAGGCTGTATGCCAAGTTCAAAAAGTGCGAGTTTTGGCTCCGGGAGGTCGCCTTTCTGGGTCATGTTGTTTCAGCTGCTGGAGTGGCGGTGGATCCGGCCAAGGTGGATGCTATTCGTGACTGGCCGAGGCCGACGACTATCACCGAGGTGCGGAGCTTTCTTGGTTTGGCGGGCTACTATCGGCGTTTTGTGGAAGGCTTTGCGAAGCTTTCCTCTCCCCTCACTCGTCTGACCAGGAAAGGAGTTAAGTTTGTTTGGAGCGAGACTTGCCAGAGCTGTTTTGAGGAGCTGAAGCAGAGATTGATGACCGCTCCAATCCTTGCCCTTCCAGTTATGGGGGAAGGATTTGTGATCTACAGTGATGCCTCACATAGTGGTTTGGGGTGTGTGTTGATGCAGCAGGGTAGGGTGATTGCCTATGCTTCGCGGCAATTAAAGGACTATGAGAAAAATTACCCTACTCATGATCTTGAGCTGGCAGCGGTGGTGTTTGCTCTGAAGCTGTGGCGGCATTATTTGTATGGTGAGCATTGCGAGATTTATACTGATCATAAGAGCTTGAAGTATCTGTTCACCCAAAAGGAGCTGAATTTGAGGCAACGCCGGTGGTTGGAGCTGTTAAAGGATTACGATCTGAGTATCCTTTATCATCCCGGCAAGGCCAATGTCGTGGCAGATGCTTTGAGTAGGAGGACGAGTCTGAGCTTATTGATCTCGCAGCAGGCGCCGTTGATCGAGCAGATGAGGCGGTTACAGCTGGAGGTAGTATCCCCTGGGGTCTCTGCTAGACTCATGTCTATGGTCTTGCAGCCCACTCTGTTGGAGAGGATCAGGGACACTCAGAGTGAGGACCCCCACTTGACGAGGATCAGGACGCAGCTTCAGGCGGATCAGACAGGGGATTTTTCTGTGGATAGCTCGGGAGTACTACGGTACAGGGACCGAGTGTGTGTGCCTATGGATCAGGACATTAGAGATCAGATTTTGAGGGAGGCCCATTATACACCTTATACCATCCACCCTGGAGGTACTAAGATGTATAAGGACCTCAAGGCACAGTTTTGGTGGCCCGGAATGAAGCGGGACATTGGGAGATTCGTAGCTCACTGTTTAACTTGCCAGCAAGTAAAGGCAGAGCATCGCGTTCCTGCTGGCAAGTTGCAGAGTCTTCCAATTCCCGAGTGGAAATGGGACCACGTCACTATGGATTTCGTCACTGGATTGCCGAGGGCGCAGAGCGGGGCAGATGCGATTTGGGTTATCGTGGATAGACTCACCAAGTCGGCACACTTTCTACCGGTTCAGATGACTTGGCCACTGGAGCGTCTAGCGCAGTTATATTTGGATGAGGTAGTGAGGCTTCACGGTGTACCTGCTTCGATTGTTTCAGACAGGGACCCGAGATTTGTGTCGCGCTTTTGGGGGAGTTTACAGTCTGCATTGGGGACTCAGCTCAGGTTTAGCACCGCTTTCCACCCACAGACCGATGGTCAGTCAGAGCGCACCATACAGACCCTTGAGGATATGTTGAGAGCGTGCGTTATGGATTTTGGAGGAGGGTGGTACCGACACTTATCTTTGGTTGAGTTCGCGTACAACAACAGCTATCAGGCGAGCATCCAGATGGCTCCGTTTGAGGCGTTGTATGGACGCAAGTGTCGGTCCCCCTTATACTGGAGTGACGTGGGTGAGAGGAGGACTTTGGGACCGGATTTGCTTTTGGAGGCAGAGGAAAAAGTCAGAGTTATTCGCCGACATCTTGAGACAGCCCAGAGTCGTCAGAAGAGCTACGCCGATACTCGACGGCGAGACCTAGAGTTTCAGGTTGGTGATCATGTCTTCTTGAAGGTCTCGCCCTCGAAAGGGGTCCGGAGATTTGGAGTGCGGGGGAAGCTCAGTCCCCGCTTTATTGGACCCTTTGAGGTACTTGGCAGAGTTGGTCCTGTGGCTTACAGAGTTGCCTTACCCCCACGCCTGGCCGGAGTTCATGATGTCTTCCACGTCTCAGCTCTGAGGAGATATGTTTTTGACCCGTCGCACGTGATTGACTTCACTTCGTTGGAGATCGGCGAGGACTTGGTCTACGAGGAGCGCCCGTTGCGGATTCTTGCTCGTGAGGTGAGGGAATTGCGCAATCGGGCCATTCCATATGTGAAGATCCTGTGGAGCAATCATGAGGAGCGAGAGGCTACATGGGAGCTGGAGACAGAGATGAGAGATGCCTACCCCTTCTTGTTCGAGGCTTCTGTTTGAGGTACGTCTGTTTTGTTTTCCTTATTTCGGGGACGAAACTTTTTTTAGTGGGGGAGGATGTAGGACCCCTGAACCCCATGCAGCTTTTTTCCATGAATCCACTGTGCAAATACCTGTTGATGGTGTATCTGGCCCATAGTGCATCAAAGGGATGCCACAGATGGACCCTGTGAGCTTTGGTTAGCTGTATTGGCCTTCGGCTGCTTTTGCCGAATTTTAGAAAAGGATTTAGGCCAAACGGAGGGTGGATTTGGATTCAGCGCAGAAAAACGCTTGAAAATGGCTTTTTGTTTGCTAAATTCTGAGTCCGGATGCCCAAAAACGGACTCCCGAAAAATTTTTTGGATTTCGGGTGCATGGGGGAGCCGTGGACCGGCGGGGGTGCCACGTGGCGCGACCTGATTGGTCGGCGCACGCGGCCGGGTCCACGGATGTGACACCCCCGGAATTTGGATTAGTCCTCTATATAAATGATATAATAGGACTAAATCTCTAACCCGGCTATAGCATTTTGGATGGTAGCAAGATCCAAGAGGAACATGAGAGTTAAGCGTGCTAGAGCTAGAGTAGTTCTAGGATGGGTGACCCCCTGGGAAGTGGGGCGTCACAGTTGGTATCAGAGCCATTCACCAGCCGGAAATGTGAGATGAGTCTCGGCTGAGCCAGGGTTATATAGCGGGTAGAGCGAGGCTCCCCGGCTAATGACCGTTGTGAGTGGAGTGCAGCTCCTCACAAGGTCGGCTAAGGCTAGCGAGACGAGTCTCACATCGCCTGGTGCTTGTGAGTGTGCTTGAGCCTGACGTGGACGTCAGGGCTTAAAGAGGGGAAGAATGTGACACCCCCGGAATTTGGATTAGTCCTCTATATAAATGATATAATAGGACTAAATCTCTAACCCGGCTATAGCATTTTGGATGGTAGCAAGATCCAAGAGGAACATGAGAGTTAAGCGTGCTAGAGCTAGAGTAGTTCTAGGATGGGTGACCCCCTGGGAAGTGGGGCGTCACAGTGGAACACGCCCGAGGCAATTTCCCCCTCACCACGCCATCTTGTGAGGTCGGTGCACTAACCGAAATCCCAGTACTCTACAACGGAATGCGAGGAAGTGGGCCGGGGTGCACAGCGGGGCGCGTGGACCGGGGGCGCGCCACGTGGCAGCGCCGGATTGGGCGGCTCAGGTGCGCTCGGTCTGCGGGAGCGCACGGGGAGGCGTGGACCGGGGCCGCTCCACGTGGCAGCGCCTGGTTGGCGGGCGCACAAGCGCGCGGTTCACGCAGCGCGCGGGGCAGTTGACCGGGAGCAGGGCCGTACCACGGGCAGGTGGCCGTACGCGGGGCAGGCGCGGGTGACGTGGGGTTGGCCACATGGCGCCCGCTGATTCGCGGGCACCAACCACCCCGTTGACGTGGGCAGGGACGCGTGGCGGGTGCTGGCAGGGCCTGCATGGCTGCCGCCTGTACGGGGGACACGCGGCGACCTCCGAGGTGGGTCGGACGGATCGTGGATCCCGTCCGACGGGGCGTTGCGGGCCGGGCCGCACTGTGCGCGCCCGAAAGTTCTCGGGCCGGGCCGCACTGTGTGCGCCCGAAAACTTTCGGGCGCCCGAAAGTGAGGACACATTGGGAATTTTCCCAATTGTTCTCTTTAGCTCTATAAATAGCCAACCCGAGCCTCTTTTTTTGGCTTTTTTTCTCCCAAACCGCACCTCCTCTGCCCGAGCTCCCTATTGATGAAATTTTTTCCTCTTAATCCTTGATCCACCTGCAAAGTTTCAGGATTTTAGGAGGCACGAATCCCGAGGTTCCCCATTTTACGGCGCGGCGCGACGTTGCATTCATGGGTTCTTCTTCGGCGCAGCGACAGTGTTTTAGCTCCCCTGGGCTACCCCGAGATCATTTTGCTGTGATTCTTGCGCCGACAGACTCCTAAGAGGTAGGACTTCCTCTTTCGTTTTGGGCGCACTTTCCCGTTTCGAGGTTTTGGCACGGATCCCGAGGCAAACAGTGACCCCCTTTTTCTGTGCGGATTTCCTTGACAGCACTGAGATTATTTGGCCATATCTTCGCGTACGAGCGTCAGACGGAAACGAGCTTATACAACTTTTTCATCTACGGATCGCAAGGAACGCGCTCGTATTTTTTTGGGATTTTCCAGAGAATTATTTCGAGGTAAAAATTACTGTTTTCTCAGTGAACAGTGCACAGTCTTTAGCACAGATTTTTGTTTGTGGTACCCCTCTTCCCGAATTTATATCTTGACTTACCGAACTCAGATTTGGGCGTGCAAGGTACCGTTGCGAAGCTATCGACGCGAGAATCACCGTGATATTTTTCTTGGAATTTCCTAGGCACTTTCTGCAGGTGATAATTTAACAGTTTTGAATCCGATGTTGTATGTGATTATAAGAGCAATAATTGGGAGCCTTAGTGTATTTAGTGGACTTTGTATTGTACCAGGAGTAGTGCGGGTGTGCTGAATTTGTGGAAGCAAGGATTTGGAATTTTGGTATTTTCATCTGTACGGATCCGGACAGTTCGCACTTCAGGTGGGTGGTTGTTGTACTCCTCTCCTTTGATATGCCCACTAGGAACATCAGAACGCCCCCACATTGTTGATGCTAATTTATTGATTGATAGTCTTGCATGCTCTAGGGAAATTAGTTAATTGTTAATTGATCCATGTGGAATTTGTGGTAGCATGATTACCTTAAATCAATGGCGTAATTATTCTGGACTGCATGTTTAGGGGCAGAATATAAACTGAGGACTATAAAAGTGATGATTGTTCATATGTGACTGTCACCTTAGTCTATATTCCCTAAACTGATTATTCTTGGAAAATAGACAAAATTATTGGAACAATGCATGATTAAACGGGTCATATAATTATATCATCTTTTACTGCTACACCATCTTTTGGGACTTGACTTAGGAGAAACCATGCTTTTATTCTTTTCTTCTCCTATTATTGATAGACTTGAGGCATAGTTGCTCGGGTTCGAGCGGGTGTTGGACAGTGTAGTCAGGTATTGGGGATTTGGGACAGGTTGGGCTTTTGACAGGGTGTTGCGGCGACCACGGATCTTGGGTGGTTGACCGGGTTGTTACTATTGCATCAGATTGGGTGTTTTGGGGATCGGGCTTTCTTTAGTGGACGGAGTTTCCCACTTTGATCATAGTCATGATCCAGTCCTGCTATTATGAGACAGTGGTTACAGAGATGCTTGTTACAGTGATACTTTACTCGTGTGGGTCGCTCCCCTCGAGTGCCACTCCGGAGTAGGCTTTCCACGGTGCAGAGCGCCGGGCACCATGCTGGTTTCTGGAGTTCGACAGCAGAGCAGGCAGTGCCAGTGTTCACTGGCGGTCAGATTGGGTCATTTTGACAGGCTTCTAGATTCTGATGCATCACTTTCTCCATCCTTATTGGTTGGTCATGTAGAGGCATATTAGGGATAGCATTTTATCAGTTGCTTCATTTATCTGCACCCCCATTTCTTCTCCTTTCCCCTTTTGCCTCTGATCACCTGGTGGGCATATCTGAGCTGAGGCTTTACCCACTAGGGGAGGCTACTGTTTATAGTAGTACTTACCCCCATTGTCTTCCTTGTTTCTTTCTTTTCCCTTGTTTTGCAGAGTCCTCTGTGGGAGTTGCTGGGCCGTCAGCAACTGATCGAGGTAAGCGGATTACGGATTAGATAGAGAGCCACCCGAGGGTTGTAGCTGGAGATTTTTGGGTACCTGGTCTTCTCAGACAGCTTTTATTTATTTTCTTTTTGGGTCTGGCTTCTGCCAGCTATTTGTATTTTTAGTGGTGAGCTGGGAGAGACATCTGTATTTTATTTCACTGTTGTACTTTTTTACTTCCAGCTTTTGTCTGAGATACAGTAGTTTCAGTTTAGCTCTGACTTTTATGCTCTTTTATTGTTATTCTTCTATCTGAGCAGGTTACCGACGCTTCGTGTATGTGGGAAATACCGCATGCACGGCGGATCTGTAGATGGGCCGGGGTTCTGGTTTACACTGTTACGGAATTTGAGTTGGCGTATTTCGTGAATGTATTAAGTCTTGAAGATTGAAGATGAAGAAACTTTGGATCGTATACCTCAATCTCAAGAAAGAAGAATTCAAAAGGATCAGGTATGTTTAACTAAAGAATTTTGATGATCCGAATACTTCTTATAGTGTAGAAACACCTGGAAGAGGTTTTAATTGCTTAAACATCAAAAACTGGACATGGGACATGTTCAGGATCCGGATCGTGGCTTGCAATCCGGATCCCGAAGGGTGTTTGTTCATACACTGGTTCAATCCGGATCGCAGCATCTTTTGATCCGGATCCCGAACACTGGTTTTACCTTTTGCTTTTCCGATCCGGATCAGGATTTGCAATCCGGATCCCGAATGTGATGTTTGGTGAAACTGTATGAACGATCCGGATCGGGGATTATGATCCGGATCCCGAACAAGTGTTTTTCTGGAAACCGTCTTTCTTGCTTCTGCAATCCGGATCGCCAATTCCAATCCGGATCGCCGTCGGTAAAATTTCCAGAAAAGGCTGTTTTTGATCCTATATTCTTCCAAGGGTTTCTAACCTATAAATAGGCCCTGTATTCATTTCTAGGGCATCCGCTATTACAGAAGAAAATAGCCGAAAAGAAAAAATCCACATATAGAGAAGAAAGGAAATCAATAGATTTATTCTATGTTTCTTCATCTATATTGATTGATTTGATTCTAGGTTTTCCATACTCACATTTTGAGTAGAATCAAATCAATGAATACTTAGATGGTATTTCCGATCTATCTTTAATCTAAGTATTCGGCGGATCATCACCACCCAAACAAACAACGATTTACCCCAAAATCGGCGCGTGGACTCGCGTGGCCTTGTGGATTCAAGGTGCAACCGCTCTCGTGGATTCGGAGCGAGGTACGTTCGTGGATTCGAAGCGTGCCATTGGGTGAAGACCGTGGATTCGGTCGGACGTCGTGGACTCGACGTTGGACGCTGTGGATTCAGCGTTGGGCGCGGATCGTGGATTCGAGAAGCGTCGTGGAGCGAGCGGGAAGATCTACTAGGAGCGTATGGTAAAAGGTTGAGTCGTCTGTGAGTACGTTATATCACCTTGTACGTGTGTTAATTCTAGTGGATTTCGCCGTGTTATCGGTCCCGTGGTTTTTTACTCCGGTTTGGAGTTTTTCCACGTAAAAATCTTGCGTGTTCTTTTATTTTTCCGCATTGGGTTTATTTGCGCAATGATTTTTTGAGTGTTTATTGTTTACACCTATTCACCCCCCTCTAGGTGTTTTTTCCCCTATTTAGATCCAATTAACTTATAACCCAACAAGTGGTATCAGAGCGGGAATAGGGTTGTAAACAATGGTTGAAGGTGGAAACATCAATCGACCCCCTTTCTTTGATGGAACAAATTATGCGTACTGGAAAGTGCGGATGAAAGCCTTTTTAATTTCCATCGACGAAAGGGTGTGGCAATCAATTGAATTAGGATGGTCTAATCCAACTGAAATTTTAGATGATGTTCGCACCTTAAAACCTAGGTCGAAATGGACCAAGGAAGAGATAGACTTATCTTCTTACAATGGCAAAGGAATTAATGCTCTATTTAATGCTTTGTCACAAACTGAGTTCTCTCGCGTCTCGGCATGTGAGACTGCGAAAGAAATCTGGGATGTTCTTCAAGTTACGCATGAGGGAACTAACCTAGTGAAGATTCAGAAACTGCAAATGCTCACGAGCAAGTTTGACTCTATCTCTATGGCAGAGAATGAATCTTTCACTGACTATTACACACGATTGCAAGACATCGTAAACTCATGTGCTAACTTGGGAGAGAAGATTCCAGAATTTAAAGTTGTAAGAAAAATTCTAAGAACTCTTCCTGAACGATTTCGCCCGAAGGTCGCAGCCATTGAAACAATTAAACACCCGGACGAAATGCGTGTAGAAGAATTAGTAGGTGCTTTACAAACTTATGAAATGACATTTCCTACTAACTATTCTTCTGGAAAGGCATCCTCTTCTAAGTCTTCAGGTTACGCATTGAAATCAACTAAAGAAGAAGACGCGGATTCATCCTCCTCGGACGACGACGAGAACCTTTCTATGGAGGACTTTGAGAAGCAGCTCGCTCTCTTGACAAGGAAGTTTCGCCGCAACTTTCGAAGGGGTAATTCAAGCAAAACTCCATCCTTCGGAAAGTCGAAGAAAGGCAAGGGTTCTTCAAGTTACAAGTCAAGAAAGCAAGAGAACTTCTCAAAGGATAAGAAAAGTTCTGAGGGACAAGTTCAGTGCTTCAAATGTCGAGGCTACGGCCACATTGCAACGGAATGTCCCAACAAGAATCCGGCAAAGAAGAAAGCGATGCAAGTCGTTACTTGGGATGACAACTCCACGTCAAATGAGTCATCCTCAAGTGATGAAGAAGACAACGCGACAGCTTTCCACGCGTCCACTACATCTTCACCCTTCATGTGCTTAATGGCAAGTACATCCGACTCACTGTCCAACTCCACTGTTGAAAAGATTGCAACGGACGATGAATCAGATGATTCGGAAGGTGAAGATTTTGCTCTAGCCTACCATAAGCTTTTGAGGGATTCAAAGAAACTGGCTAAGCAAAACAAGGGGTTGAAAGGGAGATTGCAGGATCTCGAAGAAGAAGTAAAAAGGGTAACCTCTCTCTCAACCGATCTTGAAGTGGAAAGGGATAATCTGATTAAAACAAATGTTTCCCTTCAAGAGTCCAATGAGCAACTCGAGAAGAATTATATGGATATGGTGAACAAAGCGAATTACTTCTTGAAGCTCAACGGCGAGGCTCGACAGGAAAAATTGGAAATGACGGAGACCATACGCCAACTGAAGGATGACTTAAAGAGATTTTCTTCTGGAAGGAGTAAGTTGGACAGACTTCTTGGTCTTGGTCAAAGAAATAAGTTCGGCCTCGGATACACTCAAACTGGAGACATTCCAAGTTCGAGTGGGACAGTATTTGTGCCTCAGTCGGTATCTCCTCCTCCGACACCGGTGTTCACGACAAGCAACGACAACAAACCTACTACATCCTCCTCGGAATCGACAAGAATCAAGGTATGTTTTCGTTGTGGCATTTCAGGGCACATAAGGAGAAATTGCAAGACGGAAGCCAAACGCACACCTCAAGCACCTCTTGCAATGACTACCAAAAGGGCTATTCCTCGAAAATCAACTGCAATCATTGAAGGAAAAGAGCCTTGGTAGTACACCGCTCAAGACGACATCATCAAGGAGCAGCAATTCTTCAAGCAAGACGCTCTCACCTAGGAAATCAACTTCACGATCATTACCGACGCACTCCAAAAAGGTTTGGGTGCGCAAAGGTGAAATTTTCCCTGTCTTGCTACCAATGTTTCCTTGCATGCATATGATAGTTCGTCTTGGTACCTGGATAGCGGGTGTTCCCGTCATATGACCGGTGATAAAAACTGTTTTCAAACATTTGAGAAAAACTCCGGAGGACTTGTTGTTTTCGGAGATGGTCGGTCTTCCAAAATTGTTGGAAAGGGAACGGTAGCTATTCCAGATGGCCCGGTTCTAGATAATGTGTTATTTGTTCATGGCCTTAAGACTAACCTCATAAGCATAAGTCAACTTTGTGATAGTGGTTATTCAGTTAATTTTTCATCTGATAAATGCACTGTAACTGACATGAACCATGCTTTCTTTTTAAAGGGGGTTAGATCAGAAAACAATTGTTATGTAGTTCCTCTAAGATTTCTGAAAAATGTAACCTAGCATCTTTGAAAAATGAAACACTTTGGCATGAAAGGCTAGGTCACATAAACTTTAAGGAACTTGCTAGAATTTCGAACAAAGATGTGGTCAAGGGGGTTCCGAAACTTTCTTTTGAACAAAACCTTGTGTGTGGCGGTTGCCAAAAGGAAAACAGTCTAGGACTGCACACAAGAACTTGAACCACATAGGTACAAAACGGCCTTTGGAACTTTTGCATATGGACTTAATGGGGCCAACTCGTCAACCATCTCTGGGAGGTAAATGGTATATTTTCTTATTGGTTGATGATTTTCTAGATATACTTGGGTAGCATTCTTAAAAGAAAAAGCTGATACCTTTGATTCTTTTCTCGAAATCTGCAATCGTATTATGATTGAAAAGAATGATAGGATTACTCGAGTTAGGAGTGATAGAGGTGGGGAATTCATAAATTCCAAATTCATTGATTTTTGCACTTCTAATGGCATTAAACATGAATTCTCTGCACCTTACACACCTCAACAAAATGGTGTAGTCGAGCGCAAAAACAGGGTCGTACAGGAAATGGCACGTGTTATGCTTCACAGCCGGAACTTACCTTTTTATTTTTGGGCTGAAGCGGTGAACACTGCTGTTTATGTTATTAATCGCGTGTATTTGCGCCCGGGGACATTGAATACACCATATGAACTTTGGTTTTGTAGAAAACCTAACATCAAATATTTTCGCATCTTTGGGAGTCGGTGTTTTATTTTACGTGATCGTGAGAATCTTGGAAAATTTGACTCTCGAAGTGACGAAGGGATTTTCTTAGGTTATTCTACAAACAGCAGAGCATATCGAGTTTTTAACTTAGAATCTAAGACGATCGTAGAATCGATAAATGTTAAGGTAGATGAAGCTTTTCACTTTGAATCTGAAAAATCTACCCTCGATATCTCTCTTGATGATGATACACCTGCTAATGCATCTTCTTCTAACAATTCTTTCGATAATAATGATGCATCTAACGGTTCTTCAAGCTTATCTGATGTGCAGGAATCATCTCGTGTACCTCCGTCTACTCCTCTACCTCAAACGTTACGCATCTCCAAGGATCACCCTGAATCGAACATCATTGGAGATCCACAAGAAGGAGTTAGAACACGGAGACAATTGGTTTGCGGATTTGCATGCTATGTATCTCAAATCGAACCAAGGAATGTTGATGAAGCTCTCCAAGATGATTACTGGATTAAAGCAATGCAGGAAGAGCTCCATCAATTCGAGCGAAACAAAGTCTGGGAATTGACGAAGCCTCCGAAGCAACACAATGTGATAGGTACCAAATGGATCTTCAAGAACAAGAAAAATGAAGAAGGTACTATCATCAGGAACAAAGCAAGGTTAGTTGCTCAAGGCTACTCTCAAGTAGAAGGTATAGACTTTGATGAAACTTTCGCCCCTGTAGCTAGACTCGAGTCCATTCGTATATTGTTTGCGATTGCTTGTCATTTTAAAATCAAATTATTTCAAATGGACGTTAAGAGCGCCTTTTTAAATGGGTTTTTAAATGAGGAAGTTTATGTGGCTCAACCGAAAGGTTTTGTGGATCATAAACTACCTAACCATGTTTTTCGTCTGAAAAAGGCTCTTTACGGTCTGAAACAAGCACCGCGAGCATGGTACGAAAGGTTGACAAAGCACCTTTTGGAAAAGGGCTACACTCGAGGGGGAGCTGACAGGACTCTCTTTGTGAAGCATTATCAAAACAATTTCATAGTTGCTCAAATCTATGTCGATGACATTGTTTTTGGAGCAACAAGAGATAATGATGCTTCTAAATTCGCGGAGACCATGGAAAGCGAATTTGAGATGTCCATGATGGGCGAATTGACTTATTTTCTTGGATTACAAGTTAAACAAAACGATGAAGGAATTCACTTGTGTCAATCCAAGTATGCACTGGAGTTGGTCAAAAAGTTTGATCTTGAAAATTCTAAGGATTTTCCGACTCCAATGGGAACTAGCCATAAGGGACTTGGAAGTGAATCACAAAGTGAGAATGTAGACGAGAAACTGTACCGCAGTATGATTGGAAGTCTACTATATCTCACGGCTAGTCGCCCGGATATATCCTTCAGTGTTGGGATTTGTGCGAGATATCAATCAGCACCGAAGGAGGTTCACCTGAAAGCGGTGAAACGGATCATCCGGTATATCAAAGGTACAATCAATTTCGGAATTTGGTATCCTATGGGAACGACTTTGGATATTGTTGGATACTCAGATGCCGATTGGGCTGGATCGGTGGATGACCGGAAAAGCACGAGTGGTGCATGCTTCTATCTTGGCCACTGCCTTGTTGCATGGCACAGTAAAAAGCAGAACTGCATAGCACTCTCGACTGCCGAAGCGGAGTACATTTCTGCAGGAAGTTGTTCAACCCAATTGATTTGGATGAAAAGCGTGTTGAGCGATTTCCGGATTTCAACATCTTCGGTAACCATTTTATGTGACAACACTAGTGCTATTAACATTTCTAAAAACCCTGTGTTGCACTCTAGAACAAAACATATTGAACTTAGATATCATTTTCTTAGAGAGCTAGTTGAATCAAACATTCTTCAACTGTCATATATTTCAACTGAGGATCAATTAGCTGATATCTTAACAAAACCTTTGGATCAAAAACGTTTTATTCACTTGCGTAAAGCAATTGGCATGCTTTCCTTGAAATAAACTCTTTTGAAACCTTTGCTTAGGTTAGGTTTTGTTTTTGTTTTTGTTTTGTTCTTTATCTATGTTTTGTACATAGGACATTAATTGAGCATAAATCATAATTGACTTTAATTGCATCCTTTTATGCATTTAGAAATTTATTATGCTTTTGATGTCATAATATTTCAATGTTGCAATGATCATTTACGTTAATTAAACCATCTTTTAAGTGATCAAAGTCAATTTCTCTCTCAATGATCTCTTGGTATAGTCATTATCATATTTGATTGCTTAGTCGAGTATGAATTCGAGATCAATGGTTTGGTTGAATACCTTATATATTAAATAATTGATAGCCAATTGAGGGGGAGTCAATGAAATGTAAAATGCTCAAAAGATGTGGAAAGAGTTACATCCCAATGAGGAGTGTGAAAACTACCACCACATGGAGAAAATGAAAAAAAAAAATACTCCATGAATGAAAAGCAAATTTTTGTTTTGAAAATTGTTGATGAAATTCATATTGAAATACTTGACTCAGTCGTATTTCATGGTTGGTATAAGGTGGGATTTTTAGTAAAAGATGCTCAAAGAGCCACTCCTTCAACAGATTGTCTAGATATATTATCTAACTTATCTGGGATTTCAAACATCTATTGATCTTGGTACTTCATTTTCTTTACTAAAATTGATGATTTGATAAAGGCATTACACATAAGATCAGGATAGATGTAATTGAAGTTGTTCAACTTTAAGTGTTTTAACTTTCGTAAATTTTCGTTTCATTTTTGGATATTTTTGATAGATTTTGCATAATCTATTTCTTGTTGTATGAAACGATGTTTTTGTTTAAAGTTGACATGGTAAAGTGCTTACATACTTTTTCTGGATTTTATGGAATTTTTCTGAATTTTTCTGGAGAAAAAGTTGAAGCCGATCCGGATCGGGGTAAGTGATCCGGATCCCGAACGCAGGATTCTTCCTGCGGGTAGCCGATCCGGATCACATTCTCGATCCGATCCGGATCACGGCTAGGGTTTTTATAAGAACAAAGAGGATTTGATTTCTTTTACCCTAATCTTTTGTTCTAAAATCTCTAGAGCTTCTCTCTCTAGATTTCTTGCATTTTGGAGCTTCCAAACTCAAAGTTCTTCGGATTCAAGTAAGTTTTATTGATCAAAACTCGGTTTTTCACAGTTTTTATGGTTTTTCATCAAACGTGAGTTGAAATCTTGGAACTTTTTCGTTTGTGAATGGTTTTTGATCAAATTTCTTTTGAAATAAGAACTCTGGGTCAATTAGTTTTGCTTTTATGCTGGGTTTTCTCAAGATTAACGAGTTTTTAGGCTTCGATTTCTAAAAATTCTGGTTTAGGGCATAAAAGAGGAATTTTTGAAAATCATGGAATTGATCTATTTTTAAAATTCTTTTTGGAAAACTAATTTGATTCTTGGCTTCTCTACATGATTATGATTGTCTAGGTACAATTTTTCAAATTTTTCAAAATTGACGATTTTTCATATGTTCTTGAGTTGGTTCTTCACAGGACACTTCTTAAACTCAAAGCACTGATGGCACTCTCCTGGTTAATCCTGCTACTGGTTACGATGGTACATACTCGAGCAACCAACAAACTGAAACGAGCCAAGAAACTCCAACGAAAAGGTGAAGTGGAAGTTATAAGTGACACAGAACTTGAAGAAAACCCTGATGAAGTACACTGGGATATGTTGACAGATGATGATGATGATGAGGTATTGCCTACTAAATCTAAACAAAAAGGAAAAGCACCCATGGACACTGGGAAAGCTCCTATGTCTGCTCCAACTATCTCTATAAAACGGAAACGACTTGCTCGACGTTTTGGACTAAGACAAGACACTAATGTTGACACGCCAATAGCTCCTGACTCTCCGCCCCGTGTTGAAGAAGTATTTGTTAACAATGATCGTCTTAGAGCTTTTGCACATCGCGAATGCATTGGCGAAAGGCATGTTAACATTGAGGCTCTACGAGGTCACTCCCCTGAATTTGGTGTTTTGATTGAACAAGCAAACCTTATTCAAGTATGTCGCTTCCCAGAAACTCTTGGCTATTGTTTGCATCATGTGAGGACCTTCTATACTAATGCACGGCATCTTCGAGAGTTTGAGAACGGTCCTATGGAGTTCTACACGAATATCCAAGGCACAAGGTTTAAGATTACTCCACAATTGATTGGCGAGGTTTTGGGAATGGAAGCCAGCAAGACAGGAGTTCACTACTTGAAGGGGTAAATTTGACAAACACATTATGGCGAAAAGTTATCGAGGGAATTTGTCTCGAGGGAACACAATCAACCGAAAAATATGTTCGATCTAAAGAACTTCGTCTTGAATATCGCTTCTTAAACTTCATCACATGTTACAATATACTTCCAAATATGCAAACGAAGGTTGTGAGATGGGAACGGTTGTTGTTTTTGTATCTCATAGGACATCCATCAGAGGCAACGGCATTGAATATCAACATTCCGTACATCATCTGGAATAGAATGGCGCGATATGTTGAGCATCCTCATCCACTGAGAGAATTCCATTTCCATTGATTATAATGAGGATTTTAAAGAAATTTCAGGTTGTTATCACTTCTACAACTTATCATCAATGTCTGAGCATGATAGATGAGTCAACTATTGTCAAATCCCTTCACAAGTTGCCACATGTCACTCAAGCTCCTGCATCTGGAACGAAGCCCGGTACAAGCACGGCTGCATCACCATCTCGACAAGAACCTGGCACAATGATGAAGCATCATTAACTTCGATTTTCAAGTTACAGCAACGACTATCTGTCAAGCAGGAACAAATGTTGAAGGAACAACAAAGGATTGCCAATGAGCTTGAGATAACAACAGCAGCTCACATTACCATCACGAAGAAGATAAATTCAATGGACAAGCGGATGCGAAAGATAATGTCTAAGATGGGTTGCACAAGTTCTGAAGATTCAGATTCTGACAACTGACTATCTTTGACTCATTTCTTTTTGTGCAGGATTTTTAGGTTTTAGTCTTATTGATTCTTTTAGTTTAGTTCTCAGTTTGTGCATATTAATAGAACTTTTTTTTTTACTCTCCTTACATATTGTAGCTCTTGCTACGTTTTGGCTTTGTTTTGTGACAAAAAGGGGGAGAGAGTTAGAGAGAGTTAGCGAGAACTTTGAACAATGAACAATGATTGTGAATATCAATTGTGAATATCAAGGTAAGTATGACTTCAACTCAACTTTGGTTTTTCTTTGTGATTTGTGACATGCCTCTATACTAACTATTCGACTAACTATTTGGGCATGTAATATGACTAACAAGTTGATGTTGGACTAACATACTTTGACATTTGGTTTTCGACTGCTTAGAAGATATGTTGGTTTTAACTATGATTCTCTTACATATCTGAATTTTTCAAATGTCATGATGAGAATAAACTCTATCTCTGTAGTTGGTTTTGTATGTTTCAATTCTTGAGGTATCTAACGATTTTGTTTGTCAAGAATGCTTTCTGTGTGCAGAGATTACAGATGTCTAAGTCTAGAGTCTGTTCTAGGAGTTTATCTCATGTTTTTAATTTCTGGATCTCTTTTGTAAATTTTTGTTGTATGGTGATAGCAACAAAAATATCTTTTTGAATTTTCTTTTGTGGATTTGTGTTTTGTCACGAAACCGCCAAAGGGGGAGATTGTTACGGAATTTGAGTTGGCGTATTTCGTGAATGTATTAAGTCTTGAAGATTGAAGATGAAGAAACTTTGGATCGTATACCTCAATCTCAAGAAAGAAGAATTCAAAAGGATCAGGTACGTTTAACTAAAGAATTTTGATGATCCGAATACTTCTTATAGTGTAGAAACACCTGGAAGAGGTTTTAATTGCTTAAACATCAAAAACTGGACATGGGACATGTTCAGGATCCGGATCGTGGCTTGCAATCCGGATCCCGAAGGGTGTTTGTTCATACACTGGTTCAATCCGGATCGCAGCATCTTCTGATCCGGATCCCGAACACTAGTTTTACCTTTTGCTTTCGATCCGGATCAGGATTTGCAATCCGGATCCCGAACATGATGTTTGGTGAAACTGTATGAACGATCCGGATCGGGGATTACGATCCGGATCCCGAACGGCATTTTTCTGGAAACCGTCTTTCTTGCTTCTGCAATCCGGATCGCCAATTCCAATCCGGATCGCCGTCGGTAAAATTTCCAGAAAAGGCTGTTTTTGATCCTATCTTCTTCCAGGGTTTCTAACCTATAAATAGGCCCTATATTCATTTCTAGGGCATCCGCTATTACAGAAGAAAATAGCCGAAAAGAAAAAATCCACATATATAGAGAAGAAAGGAAATCAATAGATTTATTCTATGTTTCTTCATCTATATTGATTGATTTGATTCTAGGTTTTCCATACTCACATTTTGAGTAGAATCAAATCAATGAATACTTAGATGGTATTTCCGATCTATCTTTAATCTAAGTATTCGGCGGATCATCACCACCCAAACAAACAACGATTTACCCCAAAATCGGCGCGTGGACTCGCGTGGCCTTGTGGATTCAAGGTGCAACCGCTCTCGTGGATTCGGAGCGAGGTACGTTCGTGGATTCGAAGCGTGCCACTGGGTGAAGACCGTGGATTCGGTCGGACGTCGTGGACTCGACGTTGGACGCTGTGGATTCAGCGTTGGGCGCGGATCGTGGATTCGAGAAGCGTCGTGGAGCGAGCGGGAAGATCTACTAGGAGCGTATGGTAAAAGGTTGAGTCGTCAGTGAGTACGTTATATCACCTTGTACGTGTGTTAATTCTAGTGGATTTCGCCGTGTTATCGGTCCCGTGGTTTTTTACTCCGGTTTGGAGTTTTTCCACGTAAAAATCTTGCGTGTTCTTTTATTTTTCCGCATTGGGTTTATTTGCGCAATGATTTTTTGAGTGTTTTTTGTTTACACCTATTCACCCCCCTCTAGGTGTTTTTTCTCCTATTTAGATCCAATAACTTATAACCCAACATACACCCGGGGCGTGACAGATTAAGTTGGTATCAGAGCTTAGGGATAGGTCAGTTGGGACTTAGGTAACCCTAGGCTTTTGGACAGACCCTAGGATGATAGGGCGTGAGTGGCGTGACATTTTGCGAAAGTCGGTGATTTTTGCGGTTAACTCTTCCAGTGAGTGAAGAGGGATCGACATAGCCAATTTCTGTTGGACCATTATGTTGGCTGCAGACAACATAAGGTCACAGAAATAGGAGGATGTCTTTTGACTTTCGCCAGATTGGGTCGTGTGGGGTTTTGTTGCTGATGTTTGGTTTCTTGTGGCAGGATGCCTCCTCGACGTCGGATTCCTACTCGGGGTACCCTTCACCCCCTGACGAGCCAGAGCAGTCCAGACCCTCTGAGCTTACTGAGTTGAGGGCCTTGGTGGCCCAGTTGGCAGAGGGACAGCGCCGCCAGGAGCAGAGGATTGAGCAGCTGCTTGCCCAGAGAGAGGCACCACCCCCAGCTGCTCCTGAGGCCCCTGTGCCCCCTGTTGCACCTTTTGTGCCGTCAGCGCCATCTTCGAGTAGCGGGGCTCCTGGAGCTATTCAGCCTTTGACTGCGGAGGAGGAGCAGGATTTTGCTGACAAACTCTCCAAGTTTGTTCAGCGGGGACCACCTAGATTCTCAGGGCGGGATGAGCAGCCCTGGGCTGTTGGGAGATGGCTTTCTGCGATGGAGAAGCTTTTTCGGGACTTCTTCACCGACCCGAGGTATCGAGTGCACATGGCGGTGCACTGTTTGGATGGAGATGCTGATTTTTGGTGGCAGCGGGTAGAGCCACTGGAGTTCCGGATCACTCGGCAGTTGCCTTGGGAGGAGTTCAACGGATGGTGTTGGACACCTATTTTTCTACCAGTGTGAAGAAGAAGTTGGAGGACGACTTGAAGAATCTGCAGCAGGGCGATCGATCGGCCCATGCCTATTTCCAGGAGTTCATGGAGTTGCTGAACTGTGTGCCTTTCGTCGCTCGTGACGGTCCGCACCAGGTTGAGTTGTTCGAGGCAGGCCTTCGTCCAGAGATTTACACACTTGTGCATGCTCAGAGATTTCAGACCCTGGAGGCAGCCGCAGAGCATGCACAGTGGGTGGAGAGAGGTGATCAGGAGGTGGCCAGACGGAGGGCCGCGGTCGCGCAGAGTTCCGACAGGAAGCGACCAGCCCCAGAGGACGGGGGACAGGCCAGCTCATGGAGACCGCCACGGCCGCCGCAGTCCCAGTCTTATGGCCGTGGGCGATCTGATAGGAGAGGGCCTGGTGGACCCCAGAGACCGCAGCAGCATCAGCAGCAGCACCAGCAGCAGAGATCGCAGCAGAGGCAGCAGAGATCTCAGCAGCAGTCCTCGAGACAGCAGCAGCAGCAGCCGAGACAGCCCCGATCTTCTGACCGATGTATTTTCTGTGGAGGTCAGCATGCCGCCATCACTTGTGACCAGAGATGGGGTCGATGCTTCCGTTGTGGACAGCCGGGGCATGTGCGAGCTACCTGCCCCCTTACTACTTCCTCGGCACCTTCTTCGGCATCGGCTCCATATCCCCCTCAGCAGCAGCGGCCACCAGCTCAGCGGCCTTATGCTCCAGCGAGCAGGCCGTCCACTTCTTACCCTGTGGATTCTCGACCTCCAGCACCGAGCGGGCGGGTGTATGCCGCCCAGTTAGCAGATTCTTCAGCGGCAGACCAGGTGGTGGCAGGTATTACTCTACTCTTTGGTATTCGGGCTCGCTCTTTATTCGACACTGGAGCATCTCATTCTTTCATTAGTCGAGCATTTGCATCCCTGCATGGCTTAGAGATAGAGTCCTTGTCACATGCATTAGAGGTGCGGATTCCTGATCATATTTTGCATGTCGAGGAGCGTTGTGTGGCTTGCCCGGTGCAGTTGGGGCCTTGGATTTTGCCTGCAGACTTGCTTGTCTTGCAGCAGCTCCAGGATTTTGATTGGTGCTAGGGATGGATTGGCTGTCACGGTATTCCGCCACTATCGACTGCAGAGAGAGGACGGTGACTCTTCGCGAGCCAGGACAGGAGGAGTTCATCTTCAGAGGCTGCCAGAGCACGCTGTTCGCAGCGACCATTTCCTCGGCCAGAGCTAGGAGGATGATGAGCAGAGGTTGCACTGCCTTTTTGGCCACTGTGGTGGAGGTGCCTACGGCGGCACTGGGACTCGAGGATATCCCTATTGTCCGAGAGTTCCCAGATGTGTTTCCCCCTGAGTTGACGACGATGCCGCCGGAGAGGGAGATTGAGTTTGTGATTGATGTAGTCCCTGGGACTGCACCAATCTCAAAGGCACCCTATAGGATGGCGCCAGCTGAGTTGAGGGAGTTGAAAGCCCAGCTTCAGGATCTTTTGGATAGGGGCTTCATCAGACCCAGTGTTTCTCCGTGGGGAGCGCCTGTGTTGTTTGTGAAGAAGAAGGATGGGTCACTTCGGTTGTGTGTGGATTATAGGGAATTGAACAAAGTGACCATCCGGAACAAGTATCCCCTCCCCCGGATTGATGATTTGTTTGATCAGTTGCAGGGAGCGTCGGTGTTCTCGAAGATTGATCTGCAGTCCGGTTACCACCAGCTGAGGGTGAGGGCCGAGGACATCTCCAAGACGGCTTTCAGATCGCGGTACGGGCATTATGAGTTTACTGTGATGCCTTTCGGGTTGACAAATGCCCCTGCCGCATTCATGGATTTGATGAACAGGATATTTCAGCCGTTTTTGGACCGGTTTGTGGTGGTGTTCATAGATGATATTCTGATCTACTCCCGGAGTGATCTGGAGCACGAGGAGCACTTGAGGACCGTGCTACAGCTTCTGCGAGAGAAGAAGCTGTATGCTAAGTTCAAAAAGTGCGAGTTTTGGCTCCGGGAGGTCGCCTTTCTGGGTCATGTTGTTTCAGCTGCTGGAGTGGCGGTGGATCCGGCCAAGGTGGATGCTATTCGAGATTGGCCGAGGCCGACGACTATCACCGAGGTGCGGAGCTTTCTTGGTTTGGCGGGCTACTATCGGCGTTTTGTGGAAGGCTTTGCGAAGCTTTCCTCTCCCCTCACTCGTCTGACCAGGAAAGGAGTTAAGTTTGTTTGGAGCGAGACTTGCCAGAGCTGTTTTGAGGAGCTGAAGCAGAGATTGATGACCGCTCCAATCCTTGCCCTCCCAGTTATGGGGGAAGGATTTGTGATTTACAGTGATGCCTCACATAGTGGTCTGGGGTGTGTGTTGATGCAGCAGGGTAGGGTGATTGCCTATGCTTCGCGGCAATTAAAGGACTATGAGAAAAATTACCCTACTCATGATCTTGAGCTGGCAGCGGTGGTGTTTGCTCTGAAGCTGTGGCGGCATTATTTGTATGGTGAGCATTGCGAGATTTATACTGATCACAAGAGCTTGAAGTATCTGTTCACCCAAAAGGAGCTGAATTTGAGGCAACGCCGGTGGTTGGAGCTGTTAAAGGATTATGATCTGAGTATCCTTTATCATCCCGGCAAGGCCAATGTTGTGGCAGATGCTTTGAGTAGGAGGACGAGTCTGAGCTTATTGATCTCGCAGCAGGCGCCGTTGGTCGAGCAGATGAGGCGGTTACAGCTGGAGGTAGTATCCCCTGGGGTCTCTGCTAGACTCATGTCTATGGTCTTGCAGCCCACTCTGTTGGAGAGGATCAGGGACACTCAGAGTGAGGACCCCCACTTGACGAGGATCAGGACGCAGCTTCAGGCGGATCAGACAGGGGATTTTTCTGTGGATAGCTCGGGAGTACTGCGGTACAGGGACCGAGTGTGTGTGCCTATGGATCAGGAGATTAGAGATCAGATTTTGAGGGAGGCCCATTATACACCTTATACCATCCACCCTGGAGGTACTAAGATGTATAAGGACCTCAAGGCACAGTTTTGGTGGCCCGGAATGAAGCGGGACATTGGGAGATTCGTAGCTCACTGTTTAACTTGCCAGCAAGTGAAGGCAGAGCATCGCGTTCCTGCTGGCAAGTTGCAGAGTCTTCCAATTCCCGAGTGGAAATGGGACCACGTCACTATGGATTTCGTCACTGGATTGCCGAGGGCGCAGAGCGGGGCAGATGCGATTTGGGTTATCGTGGATAGACTCACCAAGTCGGCACACTTTCTACCGGTTCAGATGACTTGGCCACTGGAGCGTCTGGCACAGTTATATTTGGATGAGGTAGTGAGGCTTCACGGTGTACCTGCTTCGATTGTTTCAGACAGGGACCCGAGATTTGTGTCACGCTTTTGGGGGAGTTTACAGTCTGCATTGGGGACTCAGCTCAGGTTTAGCACCGCTTTCCACCCACAGACCGATGGACAGTCAGAGCGCACCATACAGACCCTTGAGGATATGTTGAGAGCGTGCGTTATGGATTTTGGAGGAGGGTGGTACCGACACTTATCTTTGGTTGAGTTCGCGTACAACAACAGCTATCAGGCGAGCATCCAGATGGCTCCGTTTGAGGCGTTGTATGGACGCAAGTGTCGGTCTCCCTTATATTGGAGTGACGTGGGTGAGAGGAGGACTTTGGGACCGGATTTGCTTTTGGAGGCAGAGGAAAAAGTCAGAGTTATTCGCCGACATCTTGAGACAGCCCAGAGTCGTCAGAAGAGCTACGCCGATACTCGACGGCGAGACCTAGAGTTTCAGGTTGGTGATCATGTCTTCTTGAAGGTCTCGCCCTCGAAAGGGGTCCGGAGATTTGGAGTGCGGGGGAAGCTCAGTCCCCGCTTTATTGGACCCTTTGAGGTACTTGGCAGAGTTGGTCCTGTGGCTTACAGAGTTGCCTTACCCCCACGCCTGGCCGGAGTTCATGATGTCTTCCACGTCTCAGCTCTGAGGAGATATGTTTTTGACCCGTCGCACGTGATTGACTTCACTTCGTTGGAGATCGGCGAGGACTTGGTCTACGAGGAGCGCCCGTTGCGGATTCTTGCTCGTGAGGTGAGGGAATTGCGCAATCGGGCCATTCCATATGTGAAGATCCTGTGGAGCAATCATGAGGAGCGAGAGGCTACATGGGAGCTGGAGACAGAGATGAGAGATGCCTACCCCTTCTTGTTCGAGGCTTCTGTTTGAGGTACGTCTGTTCTGTTTTCCTTGTTTCGGGGACGAAACTTTTTTTAGTGGGGGAGGATGTAGGACCCCTGAACCCCATGCAGCTTTTTCCCGTGAATCCACTGTGCAAACACCTGTTGATGGTGTATCTGGCCCGTAGTGCATCAAAGGGATGCCACAGATGGACCCTGTGAGCTTTGGTTAGCTGTATTGGCCTTCGGCTGCTTTTGCCGAATTTTAGAAAAGGATTTAGGCCAAACGGAGGGTGGATTTGGATTCAGCGCGGAAAAACGCTTGAAAATGGCTTTTTGTTTGCTAAATTCTGAGTCCGGATGCCCAAAAACGGACTCCCGGAAATTTTTTGGATTTCGGGTGCATGGGGGAGCCGTGGACCGGCGGGGGTGCCACGTGGCGCGACCTGATTGGTCGGCGCACGAGGCCGGGTCCACGGAATGCGGGGAAGTGGGCCGGGGTGCACCGCGGGGCGCGTGGACCGGGGGCGCGCCACGTGGCAGCGCCGGATTGGGCGGCTCAGGTGCGCTCGGTCTGCGGGAGCGCGCGGGGAGGCGTGGACCGGGGGCGCGCCACGTGGCAGCGCCTGGTTGGCGGGCGCACAGCGCGCGGTCCACGCAGCGCGCGGGGCAGTTGACCGGGAGCAGGGCCGTACCGCGGGCAGGTGGCCGTACGCTGGGCAGGCGCGGGCGACGTGGGGTTGGCCACGTGGCGCCCGCTGATTCGCGGGCGCCAACCACCCGTTGACGCGGGCAGGGACGCGTGGCGGGTGCTGGCAGGGCCTGCATGGCTGCCGCCTGTACCGGGGACACGCGGCGGCCTCCGAGGTGGGTCGGACAGATCGTGGATCCCGTCCGACGGGGCGTTGCGGGCCGGGCCGCACTGTGCGCGCCCGAAAGTTCTGGGCCGGGCCGCACTGTGTGCGCCCGAAAATTTCGGGCGCCCGAAAGTGAGGACACATTGGGAATTTTCCCAATTGTTCTCTTTAGCCTATAAATAGCCAACCCGAGCCTCTTTCTTTGGCTTTTTTCTCCCAAACCGCACCTCCTCTGCCCGAGCTCCCTTGATGAAATTTTTCCCTCTTAATCCTTGATCCACCTGCAAAGTTTCAGGATTTTAGGAGGCTCGAATCCCGAGGTTCCCCATTTTACGGCGCGGCGCGACGTTGCATTCCTGGGTTCTTCTTCGGCGCAGCGACAGTGTTTTAGCTCCCCTGGGCTACCCCGAGATCATTTTGCTGTGATTCTTGCGCCGACAGACTCCTAAGAGGTAGGACTTCATCTTTCGTTTTGGTCGCGCTTTCCCGTTTCGAGGTTTTGGCACGGATCCCGAGGCAAACAGTGACCCCTTTTTCTGTGTGGATTTCCTTGACAGCACTGAGGTTATTTGGCCATATCTTCGCGCACGAGCGTCAGACGGAAACGAGCTTATACAACTTTTTCATCTACGGATCGCAAGGAACGCGCTCGTATTTTTCTTGGATTTTCTGAGGATTATTTCGAGGTGAAAATCACTGTTTTCTCAGTGAACAGTGCACAGTTTTTAGCACAGATTTTTGTATGAGTGTACCCCCTTGCCGAATTTATATCTTGACTTACCGAACTCAGATTTGGGCGTGCAAGGTACCGTTGCGAAGCTATCGACGCGAGGATCGCCGTGATATTTTTCTTGAAATTTCTGGGCACTTTCTGCAGGTGATAATTTAACAGTTTTGAATCCGATGTTGTATGTGATTATAAGAGCAATAATTGGGAGCCTAAGTGTATTTAGTGGACTTTGTATTGTACCAGGAGTATTGCGGGTGTGCTGAATTGTGGAAGCAAGGATTTGGAGTTTTGGTATTTTCAGCTGTACGGATCCGGACAGTTGCACTTCAGGTGGGTGGTTGTTGTACTCCTCTCTTTGGTATGCCCACTAGGAATATCAGAGTACCCCCATATTGATGATGCTAAATTGTTGATTGGTAGACTTGCATGCTCTAGGGAAATTAATTAATTGTTAATTGATCCATGATAAATTTGTGGTAGCATGATTACTTATTTAATCGCTTAATTATTCTGGACTGCATGTTTAGGGGCAGAATAGAAATTGAGGACTGCAAAACTGATGATTGTTCATATGAGACTGTCACCTTAGCCTATATTCCCTAAACTGATTATTCTTGGAAAATGGACAAAATATTGGAACAATGCATGATTAAACGGGTCACATAATTATGTCATCTTTTACTGCTACACTATCTTTTGGGACTTGACTTAGGAGAAACCATGCTTTTATTCTTTTCTTCTCCTATTATTGATAGACTTGAGGCATAGTCGCTCGGGTTCGAGCGGGTGTTGGACAGTGTAGTCAGGTATTGGGGATTTGGGACAGGTTGGGCTTTTGACAGGGTGTTGCGGCGACCACGGATCTTGGGTGGTTGACCGGGTTGTACTATTGCATCAGATTGGGTGTTTTGGGGATCGGGCTTTCTTTAGTGGAGGTTTTTCCCACTTTGATCATAGTCTGATCCAGTCCTGCTATTATGAGACAGTGGTTACAGAGATGCTTGTTACAGTGATACTTTACTCGTGTGGGTCGCTCCCCTCGAGTGCCACTCCGGAGTAGGCTTTCCACGGTGCAGAGCGCCGGGCACCATGCTGGTTTTCTTGAGTTCGACAGCAGAGCAGGCAGTGCCAGTGTTCACTGGCGGTCAGATTGGGTCATTTTGACAGGCTTCTTGATTCTGATGCATCACTTTCTCCATCCTTATTGGTTGGTCATGTAGAGGCATATTAGGGATAGCATTTTATCAGTTGCTTCATTTATCTGCACCCCCTTTCTTCTCCTTTCCCTTTTTGCCTCTGATCACCTGGTGGGCATATCTGAGCTGAGGCTTTACCCACTAGGGGAGGCTACTGTTTATAGTAGTACTTACCCCCATTGTCTTTCTTGTTTCTTTCTTTTCCCTTGTTTTGCAGAGTCCTCTGTGGGAGTTGCTGGGCCGTCAGCAACTGATCGAGGTAAGCGGATTGCGGATTAGATAGAGAGCCACCCGAGGGTTGTAGCTGGAGATTTTTGGGTACCTGGTCTTCTCAGACAGCTTTTATTTATATTCTTTTTGGGTCTGGCTTCTGCCAGCTGTTTGTATTTTAGTGGTGAGCTGGGAGAGACATCTGTATTTTATTTCACTGTTGTACCTTTTACTTCCAGCTTCTGTCTGAGATACAGTAGTTTTAGTTTAGCTCTGATTATTATGCTCTTTTATTATTATTCTTCTATCTGAGCAGGTTACCGACGCTTCGTGTATGTGGGAAATACCGCATGCACGGCGGATCTGTAGACGGGCCCGGGTTCTGGTTTACACCCGGGGCGTGACATTTTATGATTCCGCTTTTGTACTGGACATTCTGAGAGATCAGTGAATATATCTTGTATTTTTTTTTAGCTGAGAGACTTTGTATTGTGATTTTATTTATACCAATGTTCAGTGGATTTCTGTAGCTATTAGTTCTTTTTCATCTCTGATACATGTTTAGCTATAGTTCTCTTGCAGGGTTGATGCTTCGTCTGTGCGGCAGTTTCCGCACAGACGGCGGATCTGTTGGCGAGCCCGGGTCGCAGTTCGACCACAGGGCGTAACATCGGCATCGTAGCACAGAGCGACGATCTTTCATCGGAGGTCCGTTATCGTCGCAGTTCGGTTTGAGAGGTCCACAGAGCTACTCCGACAGTATTTTTGGACGATTTTTGTGGCGTTGTATTCATGAGCGGTAGATCTACGATTTCTGTATTACCCACTTCTCTCGAATTTGATCTTTTATTGGGGTTTCTGGTACGTTTTTAACCCCCTTCTCTGCTGGTGGAGTTTATGGATAGCAGCCCCTTGCCAGAATTTTATCTCCGCGCTCGAGCGTCGGATCGAGACGAGCCTATACACTTTTTGCATCTTCTCGTCGCGAGGATTATCATCGTATTTTTCTGAGATTTTTCTGAGGCTTTCCCAATGGTATATTCTTTCCCCTTTACTGTGCAGAGTATTACAGTTGTGTGATTGTGAGGTCTTGCGCACCCTGTGTTTTGGAATTTGTAACTCGGCCTACGGGGCTCGGAATTGGACGTGCAGGTACCCGTTTCGAAGGTCTCGACGCGAGGATCACAGCAGTATTTTTATCGGATTTTTCGAAGTCTGTTCTGTAGGTGGAAATTTCAGATCTTCAGGACTATCTTCTACAGATTTTTGTACTTGGATATATTTTGGAATAAAGTGTAACTTTGGACTGTATGTTTGTACCAGGAGGAGTTGTTCAGTGTCTTTGGACCCGTGGGACTGCGGATTAGTGGAGGTTGTTGCTCCTGGTATTTTCAGCTGTGGAACCTTGGACAGTTAGCGTTCTCAGGTGGGTGGCCTTGTCTCCAAGATTGATGGACTGTACATTAAATCTGCTATAGTAGGACTATGCATGATAGTGAAATTCTTGTGTAGCATGCTAGAATGTAGGAATTGCTATTCCTTGTATTATCTGATGATCTTGTGATCTCCTTGCTTTCTACCATCTGTTAAATTAGTGTTATCTTGGAACTTGACCTAGCACCCCCGTCATATGATGCATGTGTAACCAGACCAGTAAGTCTGCAGGTTGGGTTGATGTTCTGTTGTTGGGAACCGTTGGAGTTGACGGTGGTCCCGGGTCGTTGAGTGTTGTTCGACCAATTTTTTTAGCCCTGAGTTGTGGGTCGATCTCGGCTGTGGAGTATCTCCAGCCAGTGTGTTTTGTGCTGTGAGTTGAGGGAGTTTGCTAGTGTCTTGAGTTTCGAGAGAGCTGATCAGCTGAGTCGTCGAGAGTGCTCCGACCGTTGTGCGAGATGTTTGAGGATCCTGAGTCTTTTCGTTCTGAGAGTGAGCGTGGATTTTGGACTATAGCCTGCAGTGCCACTTTGAGCTCGACAGAGTGCGCGGATACCTTTGTCCTTGTTGGGGTCGCTCCCCTCGAGTGCCACGTCCGGGGTGGATCTATTACTTTGGTATCGCGACTCGTCGACGCCGTCCCTCTGACTGGGCCAGTTTTGGCAGTCACGGATGCAGTCCCTCTGGCTGGGCTAGTTTTGGCAGTCACGGATGCCCTACGTAAGTCCGGTCCTCCGTGGATGTAACGGCAGTAGGTAGGCGCAGGTTTGACTGGACCCGAGGAGGCAGTCAGGTAGATTGGGTGATCTGAGTTGAGGGATAGTAGATGCACCATGTTTTCATCTGTTCCACTTTTTGAGCATCTACATAGGGGCATAGTAGCTGTAGAGTTACTCTTTTCCAGCTCTTTCCTTCAGTATTTCATTTGTTACATCATGCCTCTAGTAGACTTAGTGGGCAGACCGTTGGGCTTGTTGGCGGCACCAACTGAGAACTACTGTGGGATGTAGTTCTCACACCCGTCGTTTTGTCTTTTTTCCCAGGAACGTCTGCTCCTGTTCCTGCTGCTCCAGCTGCTGCTTCTTCAGATCGAGGTAAGGGAGTCGCGAGCTAGATCCCTACCAGTCGTCGTCCAGAGAGTAGATGTACCCTTATTATTTTGAGAGTTTCTTGTTGAGAGACCTTTGTAGTGAGGTATAGAGTTGTACTTTTCTTTCATAGTTGAGAGACTTATGTACTTTTGGTGAGGTCTTGGAGTTGTATTTATTTTATTTCAGCTTTTACTCTTCAGCTCTGATATCTGTTTAGTATAGTATCTTTCTTTTGCAGGTTTGACGCTTCGTCTATACGGGGTTCACCATATGGGCGGCGGATCTGTTGGCGAGCCCGGGTCGCAGTTTCGACCCTGGGGCGTGACACAAACTTCGTACAACTCGAACTTGGATCCTTGCCAGTTCGATCATATCCAAGGCCCAAACGGTTCGTTTGACCAAGACCAAGCAACTTATCCAACTTGCTTCTTCCTGATGAAGATCGCTTCAAATCTTCTTTAAGTTGGAATATAGTCTTTGTTATCTCCATTTTGATCATCCTGGGAAGAAACGGACAATGAACTAGATGTAATTGATGAAAAACACACGAAGGGTGAAGTTGTGGACGCAATAAATGTCGTGGCGTTGTTATCTTCATCACTAGAAGACGACTCATTGGAGGAAGAAGAGGCATCCCATGTGACGGCTTGCATTGCCTTCTTCTTTGACGGATTCTTGTTGGGACACTCCATTGAGATATGACCAAAACCTCTACATTTGAAGCACTGGATTTGTCCCTCGGTGTTCTTCTTGCCCTTTGAAGAACCCTCTTGCTTTCTTGATTTAGAACTTGAAAATCCTTTGCCTTTCTTGATTTAAAAAAGAATGATGATTTGCTTGAATTTTTCCTTCTAAAGCTTCGGCGAAATTTTCTCGTCAAGAGTGCAAGTTGTTTCTCGAATTCCTCCATTGATAGATCATCGTTAGTGTCTGAGGAGGATGAATCTGCGTCTTCTTCCTTCATTGATTTCAATGCAAAACCTGAAGACTTAGAAGAAGATGAAGGCTTTCCAGAAGAATAGCTAGTAGGAAAAGTCATTTCATACGTTTGAAGTGCACCAACTAATTCTTCTACTTTGATTTTGTCTGGGTGTTTTACTGTTTTTATGGCTGCAACCTTAGGGCAAAATCTTTCGGGAAGAGTTCTTAAGATTTTTCTTACAACTTTAGATTTTGAGATCTTCTCTCCCAAGTTAGCACATGTATTTACGATATCTTGCAATCGTATATAATAATCAGTGAAAGATTCATTTTCTGCCATATGAATTGAATCAAATTTGCTTGTAAGCATTTGTAGTTTTTGAATCTTCACTAAACTTGTACCCTCATATGTAACTTGTAGAGTATTCCAAATTTCTTTCGCAGTCTCACATGCAAAGACGCAAGAACTCAGTTTGTGACAAGGCATTAAATAAAGCATTAATTCCCTTGCCGTTGTAAGAAGAAGCATCAATCTCTTCCTTGGTCCATTTCGACCTAGGTTTGATGGTGACAACATCATTAGCAATAATCTCAGTAGGATTTGTCCATCCAAACTCAATTGATTGTCATACTCGTTCATCGATGGAAATCAAGAACGCTCTCATGCGTACTTTCCAGTAAACATAATTTGTTCCATCGAAGAACGGCGGTCTATTGATGTTTCCACCTTCAACCATTGTTTACAACCCTATTCCCTCTCTAATACCACTTGTGGGTTATGGGATCCAAGGATCTAAATAGGGAAAAAACCACCTAGAGGGTGGGTGAATAGATGTAAACAATAAAACTCAAAAATCTTTGCGTAAAAATAACCCAATGCGAAAAAATAAATAAAGTACGCAAGATTTTACGTAAAAAACTCCGTCACAGGAGTAAAAAAACACGAAACCGATAACACGGTGAAATCCACTAAGATTAAACACGTACAATGTGATATACCATAACTCTACGACTCAACTTTTTCCATATGCTCCGAGTAGATCTTCTCCGCTCGCTCCGCAACGTGCCTTGATCACACGATTTGCGTCCAACGCCAAATCCATGACGTCCAACCGAATCCACGGTCTTCACCAATGTAGCACGTATTGATCACACAAACGCGCCTCGCTCCGAATCCACGAAAGCGGTAGTACCTTGAATCCACAAGGCCACGCGAATCCACGCGCCGATTGTCCTTTCGAAAATCGTTGTTTTGTTTATTAGTGGTGATAATCAAATACTTAGATCATATAGATAAACAAGGAAACACCATCTAAGTATTCATCAATTTGATTCTACAAGAAATAGAGAGTTTGAAAATCCTAGAATCAAATTGATCAATATAGACGAAGAAACATGAAATTAATCGTATTTTCCTTTCTTCTCTATATGTGGATTTTTCCTTTCAATTCCTTTTTAGAATAATACGAATTTTGAAACCTTAGGAATCTTAGGAATTATCGGTCGTACTCTAAAAGATGAAAGTTATGGTTTATTTATAGGTTAGAAACCGTTTGGAAAGAGATAAGAATAAAAAACAACATTATCTGAAATTTGCCTGCTCGACGGTCCGGACTGGCTTAAGTCTGATCCGGACTGTCGTCTTTTGTCAGAAATTTTCCAGAAAAACTGGTTCGGGGTCCGGACTCAAGAGAGGTTGATCCGGACTGTTCATGCGATTGAACAAACATAGAGTTCGGGGTCCAGACTCAAAAGAGGATGATCCGGACTGGAATTCCGTATGAACTAAACCATATTCGGGGTCCGGACTGGATGGTCCTGATCCGGATCCTGAACACTCAAAAAGTCCAGTTTTTTTATTTTTATGCAATGAAAATTATTCCAAGTGTTTCTAAACTATAAGAATGTATTTGGATCACCAAAAATATTTAGTTAAACATACCTGATCCTTTTGAATCCATTCTTCTTGAGATTGATGTATGTGATCCACAATTCTTCAACTTCAATCTTCAAGACTCAAAACACTTCACGAAATACGCCAATACAAAAGTCCTTAACAACACTATGCCCACTAGCCGGAGATACTCCACAGCCTGAATCGACCACAACTCAAGGGCTAACAAAACTGGTCGGACGACACTCAACGACCCGGGACCACTGTCAACCCAAACAGTTCCCAACAACACTAACTAGAAGATACTCGACGGCCCGGGACCACCGTCAACCCAAACGGCTCCTGACTCTAGCACTGGTCTAACCTCAGCTACCAGACTCCACTCGACCCCCAGGCACGAGTGCAACATGCGTCTTACACTATCCCGACCACTCGGCCCACAACCCGAGTGAGGAGAAACTCTGAGTCTAAGGAAACAAGAATACAGAGTGTGGGAAAGTCTAAAACATAATAACTAGCCCAAGTGAGGATTGTTTACTAGTCTGATTAATACATGCAAACATATGACAGGGTGCTAGTCAAGGTTCCACAATTTCATTATCATAAGTCATAATCACTTTACTAATTCTATCATACATGCATCATAACCAAAACATGGAGTACAACTCTAACATGATCATCTCTCAACCAACACAAGGAGGGTAACACTATCATGCTTGCTTCCCAAATCCACAAAAGAGGTATAACTTTATCATGTCCATATCTCAATCAACATAAGGTGTATACCCTAACATGCTCACAACTCAATCAATATAAGGAATATAACTTTATCATGCATGCTCTCAATCAACAAGATAGAATTAGAAAGTCTCCCGCTAATTTTGGAGGAAATCCAACCCACCTAAAACTTGTCGATCCGATGTTCGATCTGGCTAAAAATCAGCGTGCACGATCCTCTGCCTGTTACGAATCCAACGCACCAAAAATCATTCTGAGATCACTGCCGGATTGTGCGCAATCATCAAATCATTACAGCTGCACAGAATTCTCAAAAAAATTTCAGAAAACAACTACTTTGGAGATAGGATTAATTTATGTACATAATACCTCAAATGAGGGCTCCAAATAGAAATTTTAAGTCTTCCTCAGTCCAAGGATAATCATCCAAGTTTCAAAAATCCATCATAAGGTCCTCTTAATTATCCAATTAAGCGAAGTGTCCAGTGTTGTCCATAATCACATTGTAATTTTAGCAAGTAATTGCTTAAGGTGTGGAGATCAATCCAAAGGGAATTTTAAACTGAAACCAAAAGAGGAATTGCTCATCTTGATCTTAAGAAGATGCCCAAACTTTAAAATCCCAAAAATAACCAAGAATTACATCAAAATCTACATCCCCAAAGTCTAATCATCAAAACAACACTAAAATAAAATTCTGTTGCAGACCTTAACACAGGGGCTGAAAGATCATTAATGTTACCTGGGCAAACAAACTCCAAATCCAGCAAGAAAGGTACTAATGCGTTCCTCTACGAGAGTAGATGCAAATCAAGCCTTTGAACTCCAAAATCCATGAACAAATCAAAGAGAAATTCCATAAATACTTTGTGTTGTCCAAAACTCAACTCAGTGCACAAGGACTCCAAAGATGACATAAAAACTCCATGAAAACTCAAGATCTGGGAGAAGTAGTGCATATCAAAGTTGTAGGACTACCTCTCGTGAAGATCCCAAACCAAAAATCATCCAAAACCTCTAAGGAATGAGTCCTGTAGAGGCTCTGCACTGAAACGCGACGGAGTGGCCTGAAAATGCAACAATGGTGGATCATTCCAAGCTTGAGGTAGAAGATGGTGAAGAAGCTCCCCAAAGTTCTCCAAGGTGCTCAAGAATGGAGTGGAGAGGGTGACAATCTTCTCTGTAAAAATCTCCAGGAAAAACTAGTTCCAAAAGCCTCAAAATGTAGCAGAAAAGAGACTTAAATAGTCTAAAAATCTATTTGAAACTGGCTTCTGGGTACAACCTCGGGAGCTCACAACCGGCTGGGGAGAAAACGCTGGACGCGTGGCGCGCATCCGCGCGTGCGTGGCTCGGATCGACGGCTCTAGCATCCACCATGTGGCTCCGCCTGAGTGGCCGATAGAAATTCGATGGCAGCCAATGAGAGGCTGCAGTGTGTCCAGACCCTATCCACAGCGCGGCCAGCCGCAATGCGACGCGTGGCATGTGCCTGCCCGCGCACCCGCGCCTACCTGCCCGCGCCCCGGCCTGCCCGCGACTGCCAGTGCCTGCCCGCAGCCGCCGGCACCTATCCGCGGCTGCTCGAGGCTACCCGAGCTACAGTAAAGGTGCTCTACCCCGCTTTAGGGCTTCCGGATCACGAAAAATACATCCAAATAGCCGATTTCGATCGTGTTTTCACGCTAAATCCAATTCCAATGTCTGTTTTGCGCGAAACTATTTCTATCTCTCAACAAAGGCATCCAAATAGGTGATTGTGATCCATTTCTCGCGCTCAGTCCATTTCTCGTGTTCGTTTTGCGGGCAAACACCTCCATCACACAAAAAGGGCATCCAAAAGCCACCGATCACTCTACAAACATCCACGAAGATCCGGGTCATCACAGCACCATTCAGACTCTGGAGGATATGTTGAGAGCCTGTGTCCTGAGCTTTAGTGGAGGTTGGGATCGACATCTACGACTGGCTGAGTTTGCGTACAACAATAACTATCAAACGAGCATCCATATAGCACCGTTTGAAGTGTTGTATGGACGCAAGTGTTGATCCTCATTATATTGGAGTGACGTGGGTGGAAAAAAGACACTGGGACCAGATTTGCTTCAGGACGCCGAGGGAAAGGTTAATATGATTCGGCGACATCTAGTGACAGCTCAGAGTTGGCAGAGGAGTTACGCCGATAGGAGGCGAAGAGACTTGGAGTTCCAGATTGGTGATCATGTTTTCCTCAAAGTCTCGCCGTCTCGAGGGATGCGCAGATTTGGTGTACGTTGAAAGCTCAGTCCGCGGTTTATTGGCCATTTTGAGATTTTAGAGCGCATTGGGCCAGTTGCATATCGAGTTGCGCTAGCCATATTGAGATCGACAGAGATGCGCGGTTATTCCTCGGTGGGGTCGCTCCCCTTGAGTACCGCTTCGGAGTTGGGCCTGTTACTTTGAGTCGCGCGATGTTGATGCAGTCCTTGTGGGACTCCCTACATAAATCCTGCCCGGTGTGGATAGTGGTAGTAGGTGGGCACAAATTTGACTGGACCCGATATGGCAGTTAGTGCGATTGGGTTGATTTAGCACCATGAGATCGAGTAGTTGCATACTATCATTTGTTTCACCCTTTGAGCATCGTAGATAGAGACATGATAGCTGTAGATTTTATTCCAGCTTATCCCTTTTTCACTTATAGTAGTTCTGTTATCTTATGCCTCTAGTAGACTTAGTGGGCAAACCGTTGGTCTTGGAGACGGTATCCACTGAGAACTACTGATTAATATAGTTCTCACACCCTCCGTTGGTGACTATTTTTACAGAGGTCCCCTCTCCTATTCCTGCACCAGCAGTTCCTTCTGATCGAGGATAGGGAGTCACGAGCTAAATCCCATCCCAGGCTTGAGCAGAGTAGACGGGACCCTGTTTCAGTTTTTGGAGCTGATAGTACTATACAGTGTGTGTATTATTTTACCTTACTCTGTTGAGAGTTGACTTATGCATTTGAGATGATTATGTATTTGAGATGACAGTTGTACAGTGATGTGGGTTTTAGTAGTTTACTTTTCAGCTATAATATTTATATAGATGTGGTATATCTATCCTTCGTAGGTTCTACGCTTCGTCTACCCGTATGGGTGGCGAATCTGTTGGCGAGCCCAGATCGCAGTTTCGATTCCGGAGCGTAACAATTTTATCTTGCGCAAAATTCTAATAGCGAGGGACGTAGGCAAAGTGTCAAATCTTAAAACAAATCGATTGTGTGCTTCTTGAGTTTGTATTTCTATTACTGCAACTTATTTTATTCTATTTGGGGTTTTTAATCTGCTTGATTAATTGTAATTTTATTTTAGAAACCTAATTCACCCTTATTTTGATACTCAACTTTTTCTCTCCCCTCTTTTCTATTCAACTCCTATAATCAATATATTTTTTAATTATCTCATAATTTTTTTCTTTCTTCATTCTCATCAACTCCTTGATGAAACACCATAACTTTTTCCTTCCCCTCCCCCTTTTAACTTGCTTGATTAATTGCAATTTTATTTTAGAAACCAAATTCATCCCCTTATTAGGTTGCCATTTTGATCCTCAATTTTTTCACTCCCCTCATTTCTATTCAACTCCTATAATTAATATACTTTTTAATTATCTCATATTTTTTCCCCTTCTTCATCCTCATCAACTTCTTCTTGATGAAACGCCATGACTTTTTTCTTTTTCACTCCCCTCCTTTCTATTCAACGCCTATAATCAATAGGCTTTTTAATCATCTCAGAATTTAGAAAAATAGTAAGTAAGTTCTCCAAATCTTAATTCACGCCAACCCGAATCAACCCTACCCTCCTCGCTTTATAACGGATCGCGTTGAGGGTTCAGTGTGAGGGTTGTTCCATCACCCTCTCCGTTGTTGCGGGATCTAATGAAGCAATATGGAATGTTTAGACCGGATATGGCTCGAGGCGAGAGAGGGCGAGACGAAGAGGCATTTCGATAACTCGTGATTTAGGTTTCGTCTTTTTTCTCTCAACGACGAAAATATATAATATTTTTATTTGATATAATTTTTTTTATTTTTTTATATTTATTTATACATTTATAAAAATATATTTTATTAATATTGTTTATTTATTTTTATTACCTGTATGCAGGCACATTACAACACTAATTTTAAATTAATTTGAAATCGGATGAAATATCTAAAACACGCTCCACCTCCACGTAGCTGCAATGGCGAACCCCGCACCGCGCTCCATTTCCATTACGAAACCCACACCGTGCTTTATTTCCATTTCTTTTTTTCTCTCAAATCCCACTTCCGTACTTAGTATAATCCTCTCCTCCTCCAATGGAGCCCCACCTCCGTACGTAGCCTAATCCTCTCCTCCTCCTCCAATGGAGCTTGCCTCTTCGAGCTCCCTCTTCTTACCACCTCTCCACCTCCGCCTCCGCCTCCGCCCCGCCCCATCAAAAAGAAACCTCTTCCACAATCCCTCCTCCTACGTTGTCTCTCTCACCTCGAACACCTCCTACAGTTCCGATGAGAATGGAACCAAAAGAGCTATTATTAGGCTCCTCCAATTCTCCGTAACCCTAACGGTGATCTCCGCCTCGCTCCCTCAATCCCCGACGCTCGCCAAGGTATCGGAGAAGAAGCGCCAGCCGAAGCGCGCGGCGGAGGCCCTCTCCGTCGAGGATCTCCGGTCGTGGACCCGCGGACTCCCCACCGTGGGCCATCGGATCCCCTACACCGAGATTTTGAGCCTTAGGGAAGAGGGGAAGCTCAAGCACATCATCAAGCTCCCTTCGGCAAGCTTGCGCCGGCGGCCCGACCCGGTACTTGTTGTTTTGGACGATTCTAGGGTTTTGAGAACGGTTCTCCCCACGATCGAGAGAGACGAGAGGTTTTGGGAGAGGTGGGATCAATTGCAGCTTAATTCCCTTTGCATCAATGCTTATACTCCCCCGGTTAGGAAACCGGATGTTCCCGCGCCTTACTTGGGCTGGTTAGCGAGGATTCCGATGCAGCTCTTGTTGCTGATGAAGCCTAAGCCGAAGTCGAAGCGGGTGCTGGAGCTTGAGAAGGCGAGGAAGGAGCTCGCGGAGAGGAGGCGAGCTGAGCTTGCTAGGGTAAGGCAGGAGAGGGAAGCCATGGAGAAGGCTCTTAAAGCTCAGAAGAAGGCTGATGAGCGGAAGCGGAGGCTCGAAATGAGGAAGGCTAATTATGAGCAGTCACTCCGGCAAGCGAGAAAGAACTACCAGCAGATGGCCAACATGTGGGCTGACATGGCCAGGGACAAGAACGTCGCGACCGCCATTGGGGTTTTGATCTTCTACATCTTTTACCGGACGGTTGTGCTTAATTACAGGAAGCAGCAGAAGGATTATGAAGATAGACTAAAAATTGAGAAGGCGGAGGCAGAGGAGAGGAAAAAGATGAGGCAGTTAGAGAGGGAAATGGTGGGGCTAGAAGGGACCGGGGATGACGAGGACGAGGAGAAAGGAAGCGAGCAGAATCCTTATCTTAAGATGGCAATGAAATTCATGCAGTCGGGTGCTCGGGTGCGGCGGGCTCACAGCAAGAGGCTACCGCAGTACATGGAGAGGGGTGTTGATGTCAAGTTCAGTGATGTGGCTGGTCTAGGGAATATACGGCTTGAGCTTGAGGAGATTGTTAAGTTTTTCACATTAGGGGAGATGTATCGGCGGCGAGGAGTAAAGATTCCTGGTCGGTGTCTCATACAAAATAAGATCTATGATTTGCTTCTTCGAACTATGTAGTATTTTGCTTAAAGAGTAAAAAAGTTTGGTTATTTGATGATTACCATTAAATTTTAGTTGATGTAGCACACACAATTATTTTCTTATTGTTTAGTTGCTTAGATGTTTTGACAAAAATTGTAGAGGTGTGCTCTGCTATTAGTTTCATCATGCCTGTAACCATTTAAACGCTCAGCTTGTAGTTTGTAGTACCTGCGTAAGGTCTCTCCTCTTTTCTTTTACGAAAAACTTTATCATAATTCTCCATTATGTCTAAGTGCATACGCCATATTAATTGTTTGTTCAGGTGGCATACTTTTATGCGGGCCTCCTGGAGTGGGTAAAACCTTATTAGCAAAAGCTGTTGCTGGCGAAGCAGGTGTTAACTTCTTCTCAATTTCAGCTTCACAATTTGTGGAAATATATGTTGGTGTAGGTGCATCTCGTGTTCGTGCACTTTATCAAGAGGCAAAAGAGAACGTAAGACTTGTCTTGTTGCACTTTCGCCCATATTTATCACCTTTTCTGTTATTCTTGATGGTTTACTTAGAAAATTCCTGTTCTTTTCAACACTATCTTAATATAGGATATGCATTTTTCATACCTATCATGGTTGACATGGTAGATGCGTAATAACATTTGTTTCACTAGCTTGTTGTGCAAAATTAGTGAAGTGCTATCTCTTATTATCTATGTATCACAGGCTCCTTCAGTTGTCTTCATCGATGAGTTAGATGCTGTTGGAAGGGAACGTGGTCTGATTAAAGGTTCTGGCGGACAGGAACGAGATGCCACCCTTAATCAGGTAAAATGTCAATGCAGAATGCTTCATTATCTATTTATTGGTAGTTGTTGCTCTCTTAAATATTCAATTATGTTTGACATTTTGCTTCATTGGCTCACTGAAGCTCCTAGTATGCTTGGATGGGTTTGAAGGAAGAGGAGAAGTTATCACCATCGCTGCAACCAATAGACCAGATATTCTTGATCCAGCACTTGTTAGGCCTGGGCGATTTGACAGGAAAATATTTATTCCAAAGCCAAGCCTCATAGGTCGAGTTGAGATTCTCAAGGTAGTGATTTATAATTGTGTTTTTTAATAGTTAGAGATGTAGGTACATGTACTTCTCTTGGAAGCCAAAAAATTGAAAGGTAACACTATATGCATTGTTAAACACAAATAAAATATTGTTTCTCTATTATGTCTTCCGTGTGAACCATCTTCTTCAAAACTCAAACTACTGTTATTCCACTGCACAGCTTAAAATTGTACTTATCAGTGGCTGTAACTTTTCATATCCTTCGCATAAGAAGATTAGGAAAATAAACTAATTATTCATGTTCTGTTTTAAGTGTACTAAACTATACATGAATGGTTTAATTGTTACAATTTTCAAGCATTCTGACATTACATGAGCGTTTCTGACCTAATAATCCTTTACAAAATGATAGGTCCATGCTCAGAAAAAGCCAATGGCTGATGATGTAGATTATATGGCTGTTGCTAGTATGACCGAAGGAATGGTTGGTGCTGAATTAGCAAATATAGTAGAGATTGCTGCCATAAATATGATGCGAGATGGCAGATCTGAGGTATGCCTCATTTTCTCTTCTCTTTCTTCCTACCGCTTTCCTCTTATTCACTATAGACAGGAAGCAGTAATTGAAAAAAGAAAATCTTATAACTAAGGCTGATCATGGCCTATTTCTATGTACAGAAGTTGTATAATAAATACTTGATTTTGGTACAGATAACAACTGATGACTTGTTGCAAGCAGCACAAATAGAAGAGAGGGGAATGCTTGATAAGAAGGATAGGAGTTTGGATATGTGGAAAAGACTAGCTCTTAACGAGGCAGCTATGGCTGTTGTGGCTGTGAACTTTCCCGATCTAAAGAATATTGAGTTTGTATTGTCCGGCACTCTACTCTAGTTTTATTGAAGCTAATTTACTTCTTACTTGCCATCTTTAGTATGATAATGTGCTGCTTGGCATGTGATATGACCTGACTTTGCCAGCTATGTTGAGTATTTCTTATATCATAAGAATATCAAGAGTTTTCATCTGCCCTGCTATTTTACTCTCTGTTTAATTATCTGCAAAATGGTAGTCAAATTTTTTGTATGCGCATTAGCTACCTGCAGTATGATCAACTCAAATAACATCGGAGTTAATCTCACCTTGTGCTTGTCCATTAAGCCTTGAATATTTTGCTCTTCTGTGAACGAATGATGTTATTAATGCTGCATCAAAGTAAAGTGATGATCATGCAGGCAAGTTAAAAGATTCCACCCTCTGATGGAGGCATAATAAATAGTTGTCTTTCTTAGTAGAAAAAACTGTGTTAAGCATCTAGATATACTTGATTTACTATATCACTCTGTAACATGCTTTATGGGGAATTTGTGAATGGAATTTATTTTAATTTATCAAGGTGAAAAAGTGGCAGTGGGAAGTTGAGAAATTAATGATTTACGTATTCTCTTACAATTTTTGATATTGGAAGATGACATTCTACTGTGAACCATGTTTATATTGTTCTTTTATACTTCTATTTTGGCTTATTATTCTTATATCTTGCTGCCACAGTGCTTGTTATTCTTATTTTTAGGATTCCTTATGCAGTATGAGGTATGATATGTTAACTTTTTGGCTACTTCTATCTAGGTAACAATCGCACCTCGAGCTGGCAGAGAATTGGGGTATGTGCGAGTGAAAATGGATCATATGAAGTTTACAGAAGGAATGCTTAGGTTATGATTTTGAATTAATATTTGTCAATTTCGACCTCAAAATATATCAAATAATTTTTTGGATGTAATATTTGATTAGTCTTTTAAATTGTTTATATTGCACTTCTCCGACAAATGGATTTTGAATTTTTACGCTCTCTGCTTTTAATTTACCAGTCGACAATCTCTTCTTGATCACATTACTGTTCAAATTGCTCCTCGTGCTGCTGATGAAATTTGGTATGGTGAGAGTCAGGTAAGTAATGCTGACATTTGTACTTTTTCTCCTTTACTGAGCTTCTTTCGTCTGTCCTTTGCTTTCTCTCCGTGGTTGGTTCTACTGCAGTTGCCTATACAATAATGTGAAGTAGGAAAGATACTCAGCTTTGCTTTTGGGCATGGTGTGGTTTGAATGAAGAGCAATATACATGTAAAACCTCAATTATGACATTGAATTTGTTGCAGTTGAGTACAATTTGGGCAGAGACAGCAGATAATGCCAGGTCGGCTGCACGGAGCTTCATTCTTGGTGGCCTATCTGAGAAGTATCATGGTTTATCTGATTTCTGGGTTGCAGATCATATTAATGTATGTTAAGCAATATTATCTTCTGCAATATCCACCTCATCTGTACCATTCAAGACATTGTCTATTCTTTCAGGAAATTGATTTGGAGGCTCACCGGATTCTAAATAATTGCTATGAGCGAGCAAAAGAGGTATGTGTTTATGCCATGTATATCTAGATGTCCCTTTTCCTTCCTAGCTTACGCCATTTGATATGGCCAGACTCAATATGTGGAGTTATTTCTTTCAGATTCTACAGCGAAACCGAAAGCTCATGGATTCCGTGGTTGATCACTTAGTCGAAAAGAAAAGTCTAACCAAGAAGGAATTCTTCCAGTTGGTTGAAGAACATGGTCATCTCGAGCTGATGCCACAAAATATCATCAATATTAGGAATACCAAACGGATGCAATTTCAAGAAATGATGATGGCTCAGAAGGGTTCAGCTTAGGAGAGCTGTACATGACATACCAAGCAAACATTCTGTAGGTATGTTTTATTATAATTTTGACGCTCTAAACTGTCTATTTTTGTTCTGGTTGTGCATTACAATGCAAAATAAGTTTCCTACACAATTCTGTTTTTGGTTGAGACCAACTGAAACATTCATATTCTTCACAAAAATTTTCTCAAGATGATGCACAATCTCACTCACTGAGAATTCCATTTATCATGAATCGATCTATGAAGATATTAGTTGCTTTTATTACGTAGCACTGAAATCGATAAACTCTCCTTTCCTACAAATTATTTTGTTTCTGGAAATTTCCATGTAGCCTGAGCTTTTCATCTTGCTTGGCTCCACTTAGTCAGATTACTGTTCTAATTGACATGCAGATTTGCTGGAGTTGATATCGCATGCCTGTATTTTCCTTGGAGTGTTGTATATGGACCTCTTCTGATCTATCACTTGGACTCTCAAAATCTTCGTGAGGTATGCAGTAAGGCTTTGTTTTCAACTTCTTTTGTACCATAATTGTTGTCATCTAAGTTCTATCAAGATACTTATATTCTCGAGTATTGAAATCATGCAGGTATATGGTTTCCATGCAGCTAAGTTGGCATTATATTCTTTGGCATTGACGATAGAAACTACAGTCGCCCCATAAAGGCTAATTAAAGGTTTTCATTGATTGGCTACTTGAAGAGGTGTTTTCGAGATCACACTGGCCTATTCTGCACTTGGCTGGTATTTGTACACAAAAAAACTTATACCAAAACACTGCTCTTTCCTTGGCGGGTGTGGCTGAGCAATTGTAAAGTCGAGAATTCGCATTAAAGCTTTGCGCTAGTATCAACTGTTCAACAATTTTGTTATTTTTCACATTTTTTTCCTGCTCTGTTCTTACTGGTGTTTAAACAAACGTAATTTTCTCTGTTCTGTGGTTTAATTCTGGTGAGAGTTGAGTTGATAGTGTAAGTTGTGTCAAGTGACTATAAAAGATAATTGTTATTTATTGTTATTTGATTTGTTAATGGTCAGTATTCTGTGAAGATCAAATATGAGATATTAATATTCTCTCAACTCCTAACAATATAAATCATCACGACTGTCAAATAGGTTTTTTTGAAAGTTTTTTGAGTATTTTGTGTAGTTCCCTCCCTCTTATAATTAATCAACATTTTAGTTCATGATAAAATATACATCATACATATTAGTATGTAGATAAATCGGCAAGGCCTTGTCCGTAATTTTGTAATTCCTCTTGAATTTTATGCATAGGGGGCTGGGCTGTTTAATTTCTTCAAAAAAAAAAAATTAAGAAAAAAATTTTCATGTAAGGTTTTTTTAGGAACCAAGCATTTCCTTAATATTTGCGACAGGTTTTAGTTTTTAGTTCGGATTGAGAAAAGAAAAAAACCATTTTAGCGAAGCTAGTGGACCCGGGTGGATAACGTAATTGATCCATTCTTTGTCACTTAACCAATCATATTCCTCATCGAGGACACGTTGGATTATACGGACGGTCAAAATGACGCGTCCGTCACCGGATTCTCGTAGTCAAAAAGCGTATTTATATACACATGTAGAATATGATATTGGGGTTATTTATTTATTTATTTTTGATCTTTCCACAACCCATTGAATTTTTGCTTTCCTCTTCATTTTCGCCTTCGAATCCCTTGTTGGAAAAACTGCCCATTCTTTTAGTAGAAATACCCCTTACAAAATAATTTAATTTGAAAATATTTAAACAATTTTTTTGAAAAAATAATAAAATATTCAGATGAGATATGTGAGTCGAAGCATGTTATTATCTTAGAAGCAAGATTATTTTTTCACTTGTGAGACTTGGATGATCACTTCTAGTGATACAACGGGCACGAGCTACTCTCTTGGCACGTCTCAGAAATAGCGCAACGTGAACTAAAAAGACTCTCAGAGATCCAGCAAAAAGATTAAAAATAAAAAGAAAAGGTATAGTTCAGAAAAACATGTTGAAGCTCGAAGAAGCATATATATAAAGATAATAAATTCTGAGTTTTGCAGAGCTCATCCCCTGAGCATCCTTGTGCTGTGTCGCCCTTCCCGTGCCGTTGCCCTCCCCGTGCCCGATTCTTTTTTTTTTTTTTTTTTTCTTTGAATCCGAGATAATTGCCCTCTCCGTCTTTTTCTTTTGCCCGTACGTACGGTAAGAAATTATCCGGCATAGAAAACAAAAACGCAGCGGAAAAATAATATAGCATATTGTAAAAAAAAATTCATATCACATATGAAATGTAAAACAAGAACAATTCAGTGCCGGCGGATCATTCTCATGTTATAATATAAAATAAGTTAAACTAAACAGATCTAATGTTTAGATTACATCACCTTGATTACATCACCTTAAACCAGTTTAGATTTCTTGATTTACTGTACGGTTGAAACTGAATATGATGAATCGTGATTTCAAGATAGCCCACGTTCTATGAGTATCCATACAGAATTGGTGTAGATCCAACGCCTTCCGTTGTACGGAACAGATGAGCCGCAGACTACACTCTGATATCTGCGTTTCTTTTGATGAAACACTCTAAAAATAACTTAATTAATGTGAAGTTGACCAAATTATAACTAATGGAAATCTAGGATAAATTATAGTAACCAATTAAATTTTATAATTAGTTTCAATCAATCTAATTAAATCTTAAAATAAAATCTAGTAACTAATTAAATCTTAAAATTAGTTACAATAAAATCTCAGGATAAGTTTCAATTTAGAATACTTTTTGAATATATTTAAACCTTATCTCTTTCTTTAATTTAACCGGATCATATTCATTAAATTTTAATTAAATATTCATATTTAAATCTAATCTAATTGAAATCTCATGAGGATCTATGAATATTTAATAATTCTCTAATCAAATTAGAGATTAAATGTTTTCTTTAATTTCTCATCATAATCACTAAACTGTTTAGTATATTATACTCATCTTTCATTTTGGATTACACAATCCTATTGTGTTTGAATGCATAGGTCATTTAATTTGGCAAAGAGTCAATATGAAACTTCTAATATTGAATTAGTACTCTTTTCGAGAATTTATTTTAAATTATTTTTACTTCTTTTACTGTTCTTGAGTGAAACCTAGCAGTATATACAACATCTTAGTGATGAATAATGAACCTTTCTGCTTACAATTATAGTTGATTAAATCCTTCCAACACACAATGTCCCGATCGAACCAATCAGGGTTGCTCATCAAATCTATAATTCGATCAATGACTAGATATCTAAATCGATTCTAAAGTAATCTGTTGGAAACCTTTTCCACACACCATGTACCCTGGCCAGGGATTTCGAGTTGAATCTGATAATCTACACAGGATATTCTCTCTCAACATTGAGATTCGAATTTTATTGTGCACTCATATGCTCATATAAACTTCTACAGCCAATCAATACCAGACATAGAATATTGAATAGTCTAAGTATTAGTACAGTCAAACGGTAGCAGTTATTGTGAAAACCATGATGCAGGTGCATGAAGTACTTCACACATCGTTAGCAAAGAACTATACTGACAAAATGCATTTGTTCAACTAAATGTCACGCTCAGTGTACTTGCTCGCTACAAGACCTGTATCTCCCTACTATACCACGTAAGGTGTCCCAATTGGACATTCTCAATCCCAACATTTAATTGCAAGGTGAAAACTTTTAATTCGGAGTGAATTCATGAATAAGTTGAAGAACTTATAGAAAACTTTGGTTTCATATAGATTTTATTTCTTTTAGATTGAAAAACTCCTTTGAATATAATTTTTTGATTGACAATTGTATTTTCTATAGTTAGTGCTAACAATCTAAAGTCTACTCCTCATGGGATTGAATTTAGGCTTTTATATTCAAGGTGGCAAAGTGCAAATTGCGATATTTCATGTGCATTTTCTGATTTTTAACCATAAGAAAATTTCAGATTTTGTGAGGGCATTTCTTTAAGTTGATGACTTTGAAGTTATATGCATGTAGAAACCCCAGGGCATTCTTTAAGTAGTGACTTAGACCTTATTTTATGCTTAGATGGACTGTGCATATATTTTACCCATCTTTTTTATGATATCTGCTTTTCTTTTTCCTCTCATATTAACGTCTCTTGCTTATGCTTAGAGGTTTGAAGCGGTGAACTTGTTGCTGGCTTTGATCCTTCTATTCTCTTCCTACAAGGTGAATTTCCTTCCTTAGCTACTATATAGCAAGATTTTTTGCATGTTAAATATTTAAGTTATCACTGCCCATTTTAAAAATATTGGCTGCAAGAAACTTGAAAAAAAAAACCATCAAGGACAAGCAAATTGATGATTTCTGAATCATAGGAGAAAGTCAATGTTCTAATTTGAGTTCAAGATAACTTTTATCTACATTTGGGGCTATCAATATTGCATTTGCAAAAAAAATTTCAGCTTATTGAAATTAAACATAAGGCGATTCTTATACATATTCAGTTACAAGCTTTTTTATGGAATGCTTCTGCAGATTAAAAAAGTAGCCTCTAACTTTTGTCAGTGTACTAATCTATATGTTGGTGACTATGTACCAGCTGTTTTCTGCTGAAGAGGACGAGACTGACCTTGCTGGTAATTTTATTGTGAAAACATGCCAAAAGTTCATTCCTGTTACTGGTAAAGTTTCTATATAATATTTTGTTGTAGGTTCCTTCGCACTCTGTTCTGAGTGTTGTGAATCTTGTGATTCCTACTGCTAACTATATTTTAATATGAGAAGAAGAAGTTTATACTTGCAAATTGACTCTATACCAGCAGTTTTTGGTGTCAAAAGGGATCCTTTCATTGTATTTTCTTCAAATCTTTTTGCTATTACAGGTAATGCCTTACTCTTCAAGAGCTCTATTACCATAGAACTGATATTCATGGCTTCCTGCATTGAATTAGTAGTTTTAATGGTAGATAATTACTCATGGCTTCCTGCATTGTCACCTTTCAATGCCTTCTGCATTCCCAGTTCTTGTAGTTGGTTCACCTTGAACTTCTTCTAGTGTAATATGCTTTGGGAATTATCTGCTATTTATTTTTTACTTCTGTTGTTCTATTTGTAAGTTTGTTTCTTGCTAACTTACCTGATTTTATATTTATAGAAATATGCTCTCTATTAACATCTTTACGATGCCATTGGAGTAGATTTCCATAGCTTTTCCATTTAGATTGGAAAAATCTGGCAATTGTTAAAGATTGATCAGGAACTAAATGTGGTTAAAGATTAATTTTGAGGTGTATATAAGGTGCAGAAACATAAGGCTTACAAAGAATATGTATGAAAATAGGCATGGGTACTGCACACAAAACTAGAAATCATGGATGTAGATATACTGTAATAACTTTAAGCTAGTTTTCAGATACTAATTTACATCATTAAATTTGCATGAGTGTCTAAGATAACATGAAACTGCCTATTTGACAAGATGTATTATATATTACTCTTATTCTTATTACATCTTTTATTTCTTGTCTCCATGAAGACGAGCTATCTATGACTAGGACGAATTAATGAAATTCTACAGCTCTAAACAAGAAATGTATGGCTTAAAACAAAATTATTAGTTTATAATATACTTAATCTATTTGATGTTTCCGAATTTACCCTCTGTATGTTTTGTCAACAGGTCTGCAAAAATTAAGAAACAAGTTCAATAATATTATTTTGTGGTTACCTGCTAAACAAATAGTTGACTACATTCTTGCTTAGATCCTTACTCATGTTCATAGGTTGAGTGCTAAAGTTTTGACTTTATTATTAGTGTTATTCTCTTATTGAAACCTTTTGATTTTATTATTTTACTAATTTGATTTTTTTTTTTTTTTTTTTTTTTTTTTTTTTTGCAGGAATTTTCAAAAAGAGAAAGGATTGGTGAAAATTTGTAATTTGGAGCAAATTCATTGAATAAATTGAAGAACTTGCAGAAAACTCTGATTTCATATAAATTTTATTTTTTTTAGATTGAAATTTTCTTTGATTAATATTTTTGATTGACAATTGTATTTTTACTGTCCAAATTCTTATTTGGCTAGCTAAATGATTTAACTTCTCTTGTTTGACAATTGTCGGATGTAATCAAATTTAAATTTATTTGAATGATTAATTTGTTTTTATATCTCAATTTAAAAAGTCTTAAAATCTTGTCTAGTTTGTTTTTAATTGCATGTGTTTGTATTTTAGATTGGATTTACAACAATTATAAAACCGTTGGTATAAATTTATTAATTTATACTAGCGCTTTTTACTATATTTAGTAGCGGTCGGAGAACCGTTACTAAAATTATCATCTTCTCCAACGGTCGTGTAAAATATCGGCAAAGATTTTTAGCGACGGAGATCTAACAGCGGTTATATATATTTTTTCCGACAGTTTTATAAGTGTTGGAAATAATTTTCCAACGATTTTATGTACTTTTTCCAACGGTTTCGACCGCTTCTAAACTTAAATTTTTTGTAGTGGATCGAACCAAAATCAGGGTTGCTCATCAAATCTTATAATTCGATCATATGACTAGAATATCTAAATCGACTCAATATAGTAACTCTGTTGGAAACCTTTTCCACACACCATGTACCCTGGCCAGGGATTTTTCGAGTTGAATCTGATAATCTACACAGGACGTTCTCTCTCAACATTGAGAGTGTCGAATTCCTTATTGTGCACTCATATGCTTCCCCATATAAACTACTACAGCCAATCAATACCAGACATAGAATATTGATTATAGTCTAAGTATTAGTACAGTCAAACGGTAGCAATCTATATGTGAAGCAACCATGATGCCTCAGGTCCATGAAGTACTTCACACATCGTTAGCAAAGAACTAGTCACTGACGAAAATAGAACCATGTGACTGTTCAACTAAATGGTCACGCTCAGTGTACTTGCTCGCTAACAAGCACCTGTATCTCCCTACTATACCACGTAAGGTGTCCCAATGGACATTCTCAATCCCAACCATCGCACAAATCTGCCTCAACAGGCCCAAACCATCACATCCGGAGCGACATCTCATGGCGAGCGACCTCACCGAGGAATTAGCGCGGCATTATGTCTCGCAACAGTAGCACACGGCTTCCCTAACGGTTCAGGTCCTCCCGTCGGTGCCTGACCGGTTCTCGGTTCCGCTCTCGAGCGTTTGGTTGCCCGGCTTCCCTGGAAGTAGTCCCCCTCAGGACGGGGGTTGGATATCCCCGGCCCTGATACGATCCGGGGTACCCCCACTGCACGCGTGCATCGGCGAGCTCCCTCTCTACCCATGTAGCTGTGTCCACCGCCTCTCGAAAAGTGGGCAGTCCCGTAGTCGGCATCCCACGCAATGTGTCACCTCTGGGGCCGTACTGATAATGGTCAGTACCCCCTACGTCCTGTGTCAGTAAGCATAATCGCTCGGTAAGGGTAAGCAGTTGACCAACCACGTCGCGCAACTGGTTCCGAAGTAAGCGATTTGCCGCGGCTGCTGAGTCCATTCCGCCCGTTCCGGTGTTGCCGAATAAGTGTTCGCGTCCGGCTATTATCTGTGCATACAAGGTAACCGCATCAACCCTAAGTTTAAAAATGGCCTAGCACCTTGACCTACTAACCCTGGGACTCTATCCCCTTTTTCCCCGCGCTCACGCTCATACATTACACACCTACACCTTGGTTATCAACTTGGTTAGTCACTCGTGATAATTCATTCTGTGGATGTAGGTCCCTGGCCACAGTGGTTAAAATCGTTTTCTCTGATACCATATAATCTGTCACGCCCCGGAGGTTCTAAAAGAGCGAAAAACGTACCCATTTTTTTTTTCTTTGTATTTAAAATGAACCTCGCCCCCGGTGCGCACCAGACCCGCCGCATATACAAATTCACTTCCCAAACGGGCGGAGTCTCCTTTGTATATGCACGGCGTTTCCAGCAAGACAAACAGTTTAACCATTCCAACCATGACAGACAAAGAGGGAAGATTACAATTAATCATACAGTCACCGCTATCACATACAGGCTATAGCATAAACCCATGGGTTTGGAAATCGGTGCCCACTCGACACCCAGTTTTTCAAAATATTTTCGCAAACTCTTTTAAGCGGCCATTAACTTGAAAGGATAAATCCACGGGTTTTGAAATCGGTGCCCACACGGCACCTGTTTTGAAAATACTTTTGAAACCAGGTTTGCATTTGAAAACGAGCCGCAATTACACATCCTAACATTCACCAATTATAGAACACAGTCCTGCACGAAATCCTCATTCCAACATCCATTAGAAACCACACAAGTAAATCACAGTTTGACTAACCAACAGTATAAAGAAATAACCAAAGAAAGACATATCGTTTACTAGCCCCCATGGCTAGGGTCCTCTAACTGATGCCTCACCGTCGTCCCGGTTCCCACCCCTGCTCGAACCTATCACAGTGTGGGTAGTCAGTGACTGATAAAGTAGAAGACATATAAGTAAATGCAATAACTGTAAAGAACACACTGAATCACCGGAGCATTTACTTCCCCCCCCCCCCCTCATGTACCGCTAAATCCCTGTCGAATGTCATACTGGGCACCTACCCCAGCTTTTTAGAATACTTTGGGCCCCAACCCCAATACCGTACTCATCTTCCTGGTGCCACCAACCCCTCGACTGCCCAAGTAGCAGCCGCCTCTCCTTGAGGGGTCCTCACCATCACAAGTATGGGGTACACGGGTAAGAACTTACCATCTTTCCGGAAAAATACACCTTGTGCGGTGGCCAAACCGCCGGTGTGCGTGTAAGCAATATGAGTGTAAGAACGATGTTGCGACCTCAGCCGCTCTGGTCAGAATAATAAAACGATCTTGCGACTGCTGCCGCCTCGAATAAAATAGTAAATAGGATTCATATGCTATGGGGTTAGTTAATTTATCATAAATATCTACTTTATCAAACCGAATATTAGGGAATGACTCTACACCGGTAATAACCAAAGGTACCCACCTCGTTTGCGCGGACCTGAACTCCGAAAACCGAACCTTGCTCCCTGTCGACACCCGGACCTAAAATAGTCCCCAAAAGAGCCGCGGTCAGATCAGAAATACAACGGCAGGTAAACCGAGCCCAAAAACTCAAAAACACTAATGACAACTCGACACGGCGGTGGCGCCTGCGCACAACGAGCGACGCGGCCACCCCCGTGGCGTCACGGGCCCTGCGGCCGCGCGGGTACCCGCCCCGCGCGGCACTTGCCACGACCGCGCGGGCCCTAGCCCCGCGTGGCACAAGCTGCGGCCGCGGGGGCACCGGCCCAGCGCGGCTCATGCCGCAGCCGCGCGGGCGCCCGCCCGCGCGGCACTAGCTGCGGCCGTGCGGGGGCCTTGGCCCAGCGCGGCGCAAGCCGCGGCCGCGCGGGCATCAGCCCTGCGCGGCGCAAGCCGCAGCCGTGCGGGTGCCCGCCCGCGCGGCGCTTGCCGCGGCCCGCGGGCACCGGCCCCGCGCGCGCGTGCCCGCGCCGCGCGTGCCCTACCCGTGCGGGGCGCCCGCCCGCGCGGCACTAGCCGCGGCCGCGCGGGGGCATGGCCCCGCGCGGCGCGCCACAGCCGCGCGGGCATCAGCCCCGCGCGGCGCCGCGCGGGCACCGCCCCGCGCGGCGCGTGCCCTAGCGCCCGCCCGCGGCGCTTGCCGCGGCCGCGCGGGCACCGGCCCCGCGCGGCGCGTGCCCTAGCCGCGCAGGCGCCCGCCCACGCGACGCTTGCCGCGGCCGCGCGGGCACCGGCCCCGCGCGGCGCGTGCCCTAGCCGCGGCCGCGCGGCGGCGTTGGTCCTGCGCGGCGCAAGCCGCGGCCGCACGGCACCGTCCCCACGTGGCGCGTGCCGCGGGCGCTAGCTCCCCGCGCGGCGCGGCCATGACGCGGCGGCGATGCCCTAGGGCCGTGTCACGCCCCGGGGGTCGAAACTGCGACCCGGGCTCGCCAACAGATCCGCCACCTATGCGGAACCCCGCATAAGCGAAGCGTCTAACCTGCAAAGTATCATCTAACAACTAAATAGATATCAGAGATGAAGAAAAACTGCTATAATAAAAAGTCTGAATCACTGTACGACGGAAAAGTAAAAGTACAATATCCATCTCCCATAAATAATGATACAATAATCCGGTCCACCGAAACAGTAATACAAGTAAAACCACCTATACAACATCTACAAATCCAAAAAGGGAGATAAACTGAAATAATAAAATACAACTGAGTACAGTGAAACCCACAATCCGGGTTGGTACATCTATCCCACGGTAGAAATCAACACTGGTAGGGATCTATCTCACGACTCCCTCGCCTCGAACCGTCAACCGAAAGGTCAGCAACTCCCGCAGCAGACACTGCAAAACAAAGGGAGGAAAGGGGAAAAACAACAATGGGGGTGAGTACCACTAGTAAAACCAGTAGCCTCCCCCTGTGGGTAAAGCCTCAAACCCCGACGTACCCACTAAGTCTACGAGAGGCAAGAAAAAGAATAAGAGAGGTGGTAAGCTAAAAATAGGAATACTGATAAGAGGAAGCTACCACTAGTATGCCTCTAAATGTCGTGCTAAGAAGTATAGCTAAATGTATGCATCAGTAATTCAATGCCTGCCTGAATAAACCCAATCCGACCACCAGTAAACACTGGTACTGCCTGCTGTGCCTGCCAAATCGGGTATGCCAGCCTACGCATAACACCGATAGGGGATAGGAGTCTCGAGGACTCAAAGTCTGTATATCGCACACTCCGGAGTGGCACTCGAGGGGAGCGACCCACACGAGTAAAGTGTCTGAGTAATAAGTAACCAGTATCAATAATATAGCAGGACTGGATCACGACTCTAATGAAAGTGGGAAAATCCCATCCACTACATAAAGCCCGATCCCCCAATCTGATACAGCTGTAAATATCCGGTCGGCCGCCCAAAGTCCGCGGTCGCCGCAATATCCCACAAATCCCCCAAATCAAGCCCGACCTGTCATCCCTAATCCGATGCACAAGTCACCATCCGATCAACCGCCCAAAGTCCGCGGTAGCCGCAATACCCTGCCCTCAAGCCAGCCTGTCCCAGATCCCAAGAGTCTGCCTACACTATCTCAAAACCACCTGCTCGCGCACGAGCTACAATTACCCTGAGCCTAGTATGAAAGGAGAAAAGCAAGAAACATGGTTTCTCCTAAGTCAAGTCCAGCATGATAGTGTAGCAGAAAAAAGCTGGCCTATCTAAATGACCATACAAGCATGCAAATGTCCCACGACGATAAAAAGAAAACATGTGTCAATGTTCTACATTTATTAGAGCATGCTATTCCATAATATTGATGATTGCATAAGAACATTAAGTGTAACATAGCCTATGCCTGCCAATACCACATACATAATGTTCATAAGTATGAAAATAAAGAAGTGCCACACCTACTCACAAATCACATAGGGTGGTACAACGCTGGTCAACCCTCACATTCATACAAGAATAAGCCCAAGATCCTTTAACATCACTTAAACAGGGACATTCAATCAAGTATCACCAATGAATAGCTTAAGGTTCAACATCCTTCATTGATCTTACATAGGATGAACATAGAATCTACCAACAACGTCCAATCTCATTTGGTGGTAATAGGAGTCATGAACAATGCTTAATCTCATAAGGAGTAGGCCTCAACTCACAATGATATTCGTCTTAACATGAATGAATTAAAAATCAAAAGTATAGGTCATTCTCACATCAACTAGATCAATAACCCACATCAACACCCATTTTCACATAAACTAGATCAAAGATCACTCATCTATTCATTCTTTCATAGATAGATTAAGAATCAACATCTATGCCCAATATCACCTATTGTAGGTTAAGGATCGACAACTATAATTCATATCACAAAGTGGAGGCTAAGGATCACTTAACCAACTACTCTCATATAAGTCATTCTCAAATAAATCCGCCAAGTCCTTCTCACACAAGCAACCAAGCACTTCTCACATAACCCCATCAAGTCCTCACATAAATCAACCAACCATTCACATATATCTATCACCATCATTCTCACATAATAATGTTAACCATTCATCACAAGGTATAGGTTGAAGAGTGATTTCCCAATTACCCTCACATAACATAGGTTTAAGAACGATCACTTATAATGAACTTCATATGAGATAATGCAACATCAATCAAACTATTCATTCACTTATATATATAATGAGGATCAAGTAACTTAATCTAAACATGGATATCCAAACACATCACACCAAGGAGAAGAGAACATCAACCACAATGCCATGAAGGAAACCAATAGCCCGAGTGGGTAAATCGATGTTTTCGGCAAAGCACAACCACCCACCTGAAACTTGACGATCCGCTGCCCGCTGTAGCTGAAATTTGGCGTGAGTAATCCTTATCCTCCCAGGAGATCGATGCCGCGAAAATCATCCAAATCCGCCTCACGGATTGGGCGCAATCACTGAAACAATGCACACCGCGCAATCAAATTTTCGGAGTTTCAGCAATAGAAATTAAGTTTACGAAGATGTAAGTGCAGCCCCAAATACCTCAAGATGAAGCTCCAAGCAGTAAAACAAAGATATCCTCGTTCATACAAACATCTTCAAGTCCTCAAAAATCCACCATTAATTTCCCTTAACATTCAAATGAGGCGAAAATCACAATGCTGTCCAAAACTGCTAACATAAACTTGCTAGCATTTCCGAGCTTAATTAGGGGCATTTCCAAAGGGATTTATCCACAGATCATAAAAGAGAATTTGCTCACCTTGAAGTTAAGAAGAAGTACCAACTTGAATTTCAGAAAAAGACCTTATATCCACAAAGTTATCTGCATTCCAAGGTGCATTGCTCAAATCAAAGCTAAAACAGGGACTGCAAAAATCCATATAATCGCACTTAAAAAGATCATTAAAGTTACCTAACCAAACGTGCTCCAAATCCTGCAAGAGAGGTACCATTGGATTCCTTGTCGAGAGTAGATACTAATTGAGCCAAAGAACTCCAATTTTCATGCTCGGATGAAGGAGAAAACCCATAAACACTTTGAACTATCCACCAAGTTCCATATGTACCTGACTGCAGCAAGGTGCTCTAAAGATCATGCATAAACCCTATTAAAAAGTCAGATCTGGGGAAAATGATACATACCAATATTGTAGACCTTCGAATCCTGAAAATTTCCCCGCAAAAATCATCCAAAAATTCCCATCCTACTGCCCAGAAAGGCCAAAACACTTAGAACTGTTCAGGATTCCAGACTGAAATGAAGGGTCCCAAAGATGGCCTTAAAACTCTGTAAAAACATGCGATCTGGGGGGAGAGTTGAATACAAAGATTGTAGCCTTACCTCTTGTGAAAACGTAGAACCAAAAATGAGCTGAAAACTCCAAGGGATGAGTCCTGGGGAATTTTTTCACTAAAACGCGACGGAAAGGTTCACAAACTGCAACAATGGTGGTGCTTGCCTCATGGAGAAGATGATGGTGGTAAAGCCTCTATAACCCATCTCTTTGCTGATGAAAATGAAGGAGAGTTGCATAAGAGTCTCCTGTAGAAGTCCCCAAAGTTGGAAGCCCCAAAAGAGGAAGAAGAAGGAGGTAGAGGAGCTTAAGTAGGAGGAAGAAGAAGGAGAAAGAAGAAAAGAGAGAGAGAAAGGGCTACTGTGCGGTGCACAGTACTGGGCCAGGCCCAGCACCCGGCCCAATGGGGCACGTGGCGCCCATCCGGGCGCCCCGCCCCCGGGCGAAGGGCCCGGATGGGGCCACGTCGCCCGTGGCGCCCGCCACTGGGGCAGCGACACGCGTCCCGCACAGGGACGCGCGCTGCGCCAGCGGGCGCGCCCACGCGTGCCGCGTGGCCCGAGCGGGCCTCTCCTGCGCCGACGCGTGGCACCAGCTTCAGCCGCTGCGCCTGGTGCAAGCTCCTCCTGTGGACCGGCCGCCTGAATTAAGTCCAAATAAGCTCCAAAAATGCCCCTTTTTGCTGTTTTCGCGCGCTGAGTCCAATTCCGGAGTCCAAAATTCCAAATAATGCAACCATATAGCCGTTTTGATCGTTTTTCCACACTGAATCCAAATACGGTGTCCGTTTTGCGCGAAACCACCTCTATTTTTCGACGAAATTCCCAATTAAGCAATCTTGATCCATTTCTCGCACTGAGTCCATTTCCGGGGTCCGATTTGCGCACAATCAACGCTATCCACAGAAATAAGCCTCCACAAGCTGTCGATCACACTGTAATGACCACGAAGATCCGGGTCTTCACAGGCCGTGCGGCGGTGCCCTAGGGTTCCGCGGCGTCGGCGACGGGTAGGATAACAAAAATGACTACCCAAAACGACCCAAAAATCGAAAACGAAAGACCGAAAGAAGCTTCGCTTACCGCAAATCGTCGGAGACGGAGATCCGTTCACGCTCCCGGCTTCGGCACGTCCGTCGGGGAGGGTCGGGTCCTTCCGTTTTCTCCTCCTTCCTTCTCTTTTTCTTCCGGTTAGGGTTTCGCCCTTTTCTTTTCTCTTTCCTCGTTCTTTTCTCTCCGGCTAGGGTTTCTTTTCCCTTCCCTTCGGGAGAAGTCGAAAATTATTTTGTGTACGATAAAACCTCATCGGGTAATTTTAGCTCTAATTAATTAATTCATTAACTAATTAATTTCTCAAAGATAATTCTCCGGTATAATTCTTTAAAGATAATTCTTTAAAGATAAATCCTTATTTTCTCGAAAAGCATGCAAAATTACTTACACGGATTTCAATGCATCCCCTGGTTATTGCGATCCTACCCACCCCTTTCTGGGGGTTCCGTATGTCGGAATCCGGATCCGATCGCACCGTCGTTCTCCGTTTCTCGGGTTCTATCACAGAAAAATACCTGCATCTCGAGATTACCAACCCCAGTAATCCCGTTAACTCAATTTCTCCAAACATAAACTTTATTAGCAGGGGGTAAAATGTTACAAAAATCTGTGATATTACATGCGTTGTTGTCCTCATCACTAGAAGATGGCTCATTGGAAGTTGAGGTGTCATCCCAAGTGACGGCTTGCATCGCCTTCTTCTTTGACGGATTCTTATTGGGACATTCCGTTGAGATGTGACCGTAGCCTCGGCACTTGAAGCATTGGATTTGTCCCTCCGAGTTTTTCTTGTCCTTTGAAAAACTCTTTTGCTTTCTTGACTTAAAGCTTGAAGATCCTTTACCTTTCTTCGACTTTGCGAAGGATGAAGATTTGCTTGAGTTACCCCTTCGAAAGTTTCGGCAAAATTTCCTCGTCAAGAGTGCAAGTTGCTTCTCGAAATCCTCCATTGATAGATTCTCATCATCGTCTGAGGAGGATGAATCCGCGTCTTCTTCCTGTGTTGTTTTCAATGCAAAACCTGAAGACTTAGAAGAAGATGGCTTTCCAGAAGAATAGTTAGTAGAAAAAGTCATTTCATAAGTTTGAAGTGCACCAACTAATTCTTCTACACGGATTTCGTCCGGGTGTTTAACTGTTTCAATGGCCGCAACCTTAGGGCGAAATCTCTCAGGAAAAGTCCTTAAAATCTTGCTTACAACTTTAGATTCTGAAATTTTCTCTCCCAAGTTGGCACATGTATTTACGATATCTTGCAATCGTGTGTAATAATCTGTGAAAGATTCATTTTCTGCCATAAAAATTGAGTCAAATTTGCTCGTAAGCATTTGCAGTTTTTGAATCTTCACAAAGCTTGTTCCCTCATGTGTAACTTGTAGAACATCCCAGATTTCTTTCGCAGTCTCACATGCCGAGACGCGAGAGAATTCGGTTTGCGACAAAGCATTAAATAAAGCATTAATTCCTTTGCCGTTGTTAGAAGATGCATAAATTTCTTCCTTGGTCCATTTCGACCTAGGTTTGATGGTGCGAACATCAGCAATAATTTCAGTAGGATTTGACCATCCTAATTCAATTGATTGCCACACCCGTTCGTCGATGGAAATTAAAAACGCTTTCATCCGTACTTTCCAGTACGCATAATTTGTTCCATCGAAGAACGGTGGTCTGTTGATGTTTCCACCTTCAACCATTGTTTACAACCCTATTCCCGCTTTGATACCACTTGTGGGTTATGATAAATATGGATCTGAATAGGGGAAAAAAATACCTAGAGGGGGGTGAATAGGTGTAAACAATAAACACTCAAAAATTTTGCGCAAAAAAACCCAATGCGGAAAAAAAAAATAACACGCAAGATTTTTACGTGGAAAACTCCAAACCGGAGTAAAAAACCACGGGACCGATAACACGGCGAAATCCACTAGAATTAAACACGTACAAGGTGATATAACGTACTCACAGACGACTCAACCTTTTACCATACGCTCCTAGTAGATCTTCTCCGCTCGCTCCACAACGCTTCTCGAATCCACGATTTGCGTCCAACGCCGAATCCACGGCGTCCAACGTCGAGTCCACGACGTCCAACCGAATCCACGGTCTTCACCAAGTAGTACGCTTCGAATCCACGAACGTACCTCGCTCCGAATCCACGAAGCGGTAGCACCTTGAATCCACAAGGCCACGCGAGTCCACGCGCCGATTTTGGGAAAATCGTTGTTTTGTTGGTGGTGATGATCCGCCGAATACTTAGATCAAAGATAGATCGAAAATACCATCTAAGTATTCATTAATTTGATTCTACTCAAAATCTGAGTTTGAAATCCTAGAATCAAATTAATCAATATAGATGAAGAAACATAAAATAGATCTAGTTATTTTCTTTCTTCTCTATATGTGGATTTTACTAATTTTCGGTCGTACTGGATTGACCTTTTGGATTAACCCTAAAAGATGAATCAAAGGGTTTATTCATAGGTTAGAAACCTTTGGAAGAGGATAAGAATCAAAAACTGACTTTAACAGACTTTTTCCCGCACGACGGTCCGGATTGGATTTAGCTTGTTCCGGACTGTCGTTGTTTTTCAGAGAATTCCTAAATAATCGTGTTCGGGGTCCGGACTGAAGAATGCACGGTCCGGACTGTTCATGCAATTTCTGCAGAATCCACGTTCGGGGTCCGGACTGAACCAGGGAAGGTCCGGACTGGATTTCCGCATGAACCTACCTACGTTCGAGGTCCGGACTGAAGTATCCTGATCCGGATCCTGAACATATAACAGTCCAGTTTTCTGACTTTTTAGGCAATTAAAAATCCATCCAAGTGTTTCTACACTATAAGAAGTATTCAGATCACCAAGATTATTTAGTTAGACGTACCTGATCCTTTTGAATTCTTCTTTCTTGAGATTGAGGTATATGATCCAGACATCTTCATCTTCAATCTTCAAGACTTAAACACTTTCACGAAATACGCCAATACAAATTTCTAACAAGCTACTCCCGCAGAAGACTCTACAAAACAAAGGAGAGGAAAGAGGAAAAAAAATGGGGAAACCCCCAGCGGGTGTGAGAACTACAACCAACAGTAGTTCTCAGTGGGTACCACCACCAAGCCCGACTGTCTGCCTACTAAGTCTACTAGAGGCATAAGATAACAGGAAAACTGTAATAATGAAAAGATAAGCTGGAAAGAAATCTACAGCTATCATACCTCTATCTACAATGCTTAAAGGGTGATATAGATGAAAATGATGCATCGACTCTAACCCACAATACTCAATCAACCCAATCACAGTGACTGCCACATAGGGTCCAGTCAAACCTGCGCCCACCTACTGCCATTACATTCACGGAGGACTGGACTTACGTAGGGCATCCGTGACTGCCAAAACTGGCCCAACCAGAGGGACTGCGTCGACATGTCGCGATAGCAAAGTAACAGGCCCAGCTCCGGAGTGGCACTCGAGGGCGCGACCCAACCGAGGAAAGTATCGCGCATCTCTGTCGAGCTCAATATGGCTCATGCAGGCTATAGTCCAATCCACGATCAACAAGATCGACAGTACCCAAATCACCTCTCTAACTCACTAACAGGAAACGCTCGAACAGTCGGGACCGCTGTCAACCCAACGGCACCCTAAATAGGACATCAACTCCACATGCAAACTCACTAACTGGGTATACTCCGCAGCCGACAACAATGAAGGGTCCGGAAACCCCGAAAGACTAGAACCTACAATCCAAATCAAATAAGAACAGGCTCTAGGCATAGCCTCTCGTTGTTCTTGACCCAAAGTAAAAGACAGCCCTTAGAATCCAGACCACTCGAATCCTCTCGAGTGGGAAAAGTTTACAGGAAAAATGTGACATTTATTACTGAAAACCATTTTTCACTCAAACCCACGCGGGGTGAGGACTAAAAGTAGTTCCTTTTTGAAAAACCATCTTGATTTGAGGAAAACCCATTTTTAATAATTTTTAGTTCTTTTAGGAAAAACAATTAGAAAATAAGTTTTATTCCCAAACCCCGAAAGGCTAATGCCTTCGTCCGATCAGACAAGAACAGACTCCGACTACCCTTCGATGTTTGGAAGAAAAACATTAGTTGACTAAAATCATGTGTGTCCAAAAAGATTCTAGGTTCAAGGTCCTGCTATCACTGGTATACTACTGCCACTAACACAGTGGCGACACATAAAACAGAGAAACACGACATCCCGGAACCACCGTTTACCCAAACGGCTCCCACCACAGATATAAGACCAGCTACTACTCTACCCTGCCCTGTAGTTCTCCATCCTAAACCCCTCTTCTCTTCTTCTTCTTCGCCTCTGTCGGACCCCCCTACAATACCGACGCCTCTCTGCCTCCGCCTGGTGCCAGATGTTACAGTGTGACATTGTCGTGCCTCACTGAGTTTAAAATCCATTACAGGTGGATTAGTTATACTATCTAGCTTTTGGTGTTGTTGCCATTGGACTGATTATCTATTCTGTACAGTACCTGACAAATACTTTCATTTCATATTGCACGAGTGTAATATGAAAAATAAAATATAGCTGTTTTAAAAGTATTTGAATTTAATCAGTGTCAATGTTCTTACTACCTACAACAAGGTTGGAATAAACGGTGCAAAAGACGATGAAGGTGAGGAAGTTACTGGCCAATACGAACTACTCACTGAAGAAAATTCAACAACACCATTATTGTTAGTGGAACACTATATCAACTCTATTCATACAACAGTTTGATGCTGATGCTGAAGTTTCAAATGTGATGTAACAAGTTCAGCCTAGAAGCTAAAAATTGTTGATGAATATTCAAATATGCACAAAATTTATTAAAAACTAAATCCAAAAAGTATAAATTCATTGATTGCTAAATCATATAAATATCCATCACCAAGTACAGGAGCATATCTAGCAAATAGTCAATTCTACAAAACTAAAAGAAAAAAAGATCTCTGAAATCTGAATGATGGACGTTCGAAACCAGTTTGAGGTTCTTGTAGCTTCAAACAACCAACTAGACATTTGCTATGCCAACTATGTATGCATTCCAGGCATCCTGCTGTTGAAAAGATGAAAATTCTTCATACTTGACGTCAGCGCCAGCATTAAATTCTTCTGTATTTTCAATTTCCTGTGTGTTTGGCATCTTCCTTATCCAGATATGCATGGATTTGAATCCGGCCTCCTCTAAACAATCCTTGATTTCTGGTAATGACCATCTGAAAGAACAAGGAATTTGAACAATTAGTTTATTCATTTTCATTTGAACAAAATAGCATACAAACAATCAGATATACAATAACTGAGCATTAGTTCATGGTGGAGGTACATAAATCCGTATGCTTGATGCAACTTACAAGCGCCAATCATATGAGAATGCATGCCGTAGTGTCTGCTTCTTTTCCAGATGAAAATGAAGACTGATTCTTGTTCGACGATGTACTACATCAAACTCTGCTTGTTCCCAAATATACTGCACAAATAGCAAATAATACGAAAAAATAAATGCAAAACAACTATGTACAAAGCTGCAAATTTACACCACAAAGATGTCAGCTTACAAAGAAGATTCAGTAGTTCTAATATTATACCATAGCATTGCATGAAATTTCCAACTATTTTAGTTGTTTACACTTCTCTTTGTAATTTTACCGGGCATGATATCCTATCACAAACTTCAATTGGAAGCAACTATCAATCTTATAAAACAAAATTTTGGTACCAAACTAAGACAAATGAATACTGAATCGCAGGCCACGATGTACATTAGCATATCTTTCTATGAAAATATCTAATATGCTCCGTTATAATTTTAATATTTAGCTATATTTATAAACATTTTAATGTAAACTACTAGTTGGCCATATAATTCTACAATACTTACAGTAAAGTTGGAGAATCTCCTCTGGAGACGTAGCTTGCGTTCTGAGGACGTACCTCCATATAAATCCATAACAAATATGCCGCCATTCTTAGACAAAGCTTCTAAAGCATGTTTAAAGTACAAAACTAAGTCTCTACGTTTTTGGAGGCAACAACAACTGTAGTTGAATGCACATACAATGTCTTTATTGGGCAACGCAACCCCTACTATAGTTGAACTGGTTGAGTTTGTTGGTGCAGCAAGATCTACAAATTTAGACAAATCATCTTGCTCATCTAAAATTATACCATTCACAAGATTTTCGACTTCATGCTTAACTAGGCAGGCCCTACTTGGCTGCAAAACATTACCATGAAAAAGATTTATTCGTGAATATCCATCAGCCCCAACTTTCACTACATTATTTTCAAGGCACCAGTTTAGAGCCTCGAGATCCAAATCTAGACCCACTGCTGTTCTCCTTGGGTCACTCCGTAGCCATTCAACACTGCAAAACATACAAGAAAATAAGTCTAGCCCTATGAATTTATTCAATATATTCAAAGGGAAGAAAAGCATGTTAAGAAATACTAATCATCCTTATATTTACCAAGGTTCTGAAAACCAAACCATACCATCCGGTCAAACCGGGTTTGACCACAAACCGGTCCGATGGCTAGTTAGGTCCAGGCCAGGTATAGGAGAAACCAGATTGAACCGGCCCAAACCAGATGAACTAGTTCGTTAACTGTGAAACCACTGAACCAGCCAATTCAAATCCAGTTCAAATAAACATGCAAATTTGGTTATTTACTACAAAAATATCAATGGTATGAAGGGAGAATTGATCCTACAACTGATTATTAGGTCTCCATTGACTCAACCCGAGAAGGCTAAGCAACAGGCGTGATAAAAAATGCAAAAATGTTATAACTAAAGTAGTTAAATGAGTTAAATTTAAAATACATTTACATATATAATTTATCTTCTTATATTAATATATTTTTATAGTTTGACGCCAGATCAACTCCGGTTGAACCTCTGACCCTCAAAACTCTTCTCTTTCCGGTTCAATGACTGGTTCAGTTTTCAAAACATTAATATTTAACTGAGACCAACTGTCTCATTAGATGCAAAAATAGGCAACAAACAAATTTCATTTGCTAAGCAGAGAATACAAAGTAATAACATGAATCACATGAATCACATGATTTCTTTTAATAGCTATTAGGTTGAGTCTGAAATATATTTACCTTTTATATGTTGAATTCCCCCTCAAACTATATTGTGCCACGAAGAAAATAACTTTATGCTCTAAAACACAGGTAGAAAGTAATAAAGTTTATTTATATATTAAAGCACTAAAACGTCAATCGATCAAGTTGAGAGCATATTTGACTTCAATTGATTGAGCATCAAAAACTTCGAAAGCATCCTGCATATTGTAAATGCCAAAAGATGGAAGGAAACTGCTCTCAAGAAAATAGATCATTCCTACTTCCACATGATTTATCCAACAAACGTTGACATAATACAATTGAAAAATAGGACAACCTGGATTTACAAGGATAGTTACAAGATTAGGATTGGAAAAGACAATGCGAAGAGAAGGTCAGAATGAAACACGACTCCATGAAAATAGAAAGCACAGTCAGCCAGGAACAAAGAAAATGTCGTTGCTCGGTGAACACACATGAATGATGAGCTCTTTTAGCCTTTTAGGTGTTCTTATGTCATCTCTTGTTTTTCCCTTTCTCCTTGTAAAGACTGTCATTTCCTTCTCTTTTCGGATTGTAATGCAAATACAGCACCTATGATATCAAATCACTTGGATCCAGGGTATGAAGTGCCGCCCCGTACGGCACGTACCGTGCCCCCAATATGGAGGCACGGTACGGGGGGGTTGCCACAACACCCCCCCGTGCCGCGATACCCGCAAGGGTATCGCGCGGCACGGGCGGCACGTTCCGCTTGTGCCGTTTTTTTTTTTCTTTTTTTTTTTTGTTTTTTTTTTTTTAACTCTCTCTCTCTCTCTCTCTCTCTCTCTCTCTCTCACTTAAAGTAGTTTTGATTGTTTTTTTTTTGAGTTTTTTTTTTTTTAAGATTTATTTATTTATTTATTTGGTGGGTTTTGTGTCTCTCATCTTTTCTTGTTTTTTTTTTTTTGGTACATTTTTTTTTTGATAGGTCCTTATGTTCTTCATTCGATTTTTTTTTTGTGATTTTTTTTTGGGATTGGCCTTTGTATCACCACGTAGTTTTTTTTATTTGAATATTTTTAATTTGTAAAGCTTTTTTTTAAAAAAAATAAAATTAGATAATTTTTTATCTTTTGTTTATAAAAAGTTGAAATAGATATACTTGATTTAATTATTATATAGTTAAATTTTTAATTGTTTTGGATAGATCTAGTATTTTATATAAGATTTGCAATAAAAATAATTTTAATTTTAAAGATTTTGTTTTTTAATTTAAAAAATTAAAAATACTAATAAAATTAAAAGTTAAATTAAATCAATTGATACTTAAATTTGTTTAATTTATTTGTCATATAATTTAGTGCTCATGTTGCTATTTTTCAGCATGTTGTTCTTTTTCTAACTTTCTTAAATGAATTTTACTAGTAAATTTTATTATTATATTTTAATTTCTATTCTCTATGAGGTATAATTTTTTTTTACATTTAAAAAAACTTACCACTATATTAATTGATTAGTATAGTAAGTTATATATAGTCAATATTCATACTTATTTGACTAAATCTTTCAAAATGACATTATAAAAATTTATTAGGAACAAAAAAATTATAAAAAAACGTGCCAGAGCGTTACACTGAGAGGTCATGCGTATCCATCGGCACGCAAGCGTGCCACGTGTCGGCACAGAAGCGTGCCCGTGCCGTACCGTGCCAGGTGGACAACGGCACGCCCCCGTGCCACGGCACTTTATTCCTTGCTTGGATCTCACCCCTCTCAGATTAAGGGCCTGTTAGGCCAAGTTGTAGAAAATACTGCAATTGTATGAAGAAGTGCTGTAAGAAATAAAGCTGAAGGGTTTAAAAAAACTGTAAAGTGTTTGGTAATTTGTCATATAAGTGTTGTTCGCAATTGAACGTTGTTTAGCTAACATTCATCTGAAGCTGGTGATCCGGCCTGTTTCCCTCTCGACGATGAAGCTTATCCCCCATCGTCTCACTGGCTGACCTTGACCCCTGTTATTTTTGAGTCATATCTAGTATTCAGAGTTTGCCTCGATTTGGTACCGCTCTCGCGGCCCGCACCAAAACAATGCTTTACCCCTAGATGTCCAGTCAACTGCTGCGCCTCAACGCGTTTCGGGGAGAACCAGTTATTTTAAAATATCATAAATCGATAAAACACTACCAAAACTTTATTTTTAATATTTTATCAATGAAGTCTATTTAAAATATCTAGTAGAAAACATAATTTAAAAATAACATAATTAAGAAAATTCTATTTAACTTAGAATTATTTTTTTAATTAGTAAAATATCAAATAGAAACTTATTAGAGTGTAGAATGGGCTCGCATAAAAGCGAAAAATAAAAACACCAAAATAGAAAATTATTAGTGTAGAAAAAAAAATAATTAATAATATTGCGCTTTGCTCTAGCGCCCCTCCCGCACGCTGCCTCGTGTTCTGCCACAAACGGCCCGGCCTACCGCAGTTCTATGCCGACGAGTGGTCATTCATGCTACAGATCAATTTTGCTTAAGTTTTAATTTGAAATCAGCTTCCAGCAGGCTCAAGAATCTACTATTAATTACTCCACACTCGCAGTATTAAGGAACTCTCGATTAAGAGACCAAATTTAATGATGACAATATAAAGAGACTAGAGTATAAAGATGAACATTTATTGATATAATTTTTAAATACATAGCTTAAGCAGAGGCGTATCCCCATTGTATATGAGTGAAATCCTCAGTTTATGGACTTGGAAGTCAAATTGAAGTTGGATTGTTCAATTTAATGACATAGTAGTCGATTTGGAATTGAGTTGCTCAGTTTAACAATATGACGCTCGGTTTGAGGTTGAATTAAGTTGCTCAATTTAATGATGTGGAGATCATTTGAGGTTTGTATGCTCATTGTAATGACATGGTGATCAAAATTGGAGTTGAGTTTGAACTTGATTAGCTATTTTTAACTACTTAATAGTCAAATTGGGTTAAGTTTGATTTTGAACTTGGTTTGCTCAGTTTAACGACTTGGCGGTCAAGATGGATAGAGTTTGAATTTGATTTGCTCAATTTAGCGACTTGGCGATCAAATTGGGTTCTTTTAGTTTAACAACTTTTCAGTCATTTGACTTTGGCATGCTCAATTTAATGACGTGACGGTTAGTTGGAGTTGAGTTTGAACTTGATTTGCTCAATTTAATGACATAGAGGTCGGTTTGAAGTTGAGGGGTTCAATTAAACAACATGGCGGTCGGTTTGAAATTGAGGTGCTTAGTTTTGGTTTGAAATTGAGGTGCTCAGTTTAACGACTTGATAGTCGGTTTGAAGTTGGGTGCTCAGTTTAACAACATAGCGGTTAACGTATTGGCAGTTGGTTTGAAGTTGTAGTGCTCAGTTTAACGACATGGCGATCAATTTGAAATTATGGTGCCCAGTTTAACAACATGACGGTCGGTTTGAAGTTGAGGTGCTTAGTTTAACAATGTGGCAGTCGGCTTGAATTTGAAGTGCTTAGTTTAACGACATGTCGGTTGGCTTGAAGTTGTGGTTCTCAGTTTAATGATGTGGCGATCGGTTTAAAGTTGAGGTGTTTAGTCTAACGACGTGGCAGTTGGCTTGAATTTGAGGTGCTCGGTTTAGCAACATGGCGGTCAGCTTGAAGTTGTGGTTCTCAGTTTAACGACGTGGCAATCGGTTTGAAGTTGAGGTGCTCAGTTTAACGAAATAGCGGTTGATTTGAAGTTGACATGTTCAATTTAACGACGTGGCAGTCGATTTGAAGTTGAGATGCTGAGTTTAACGACGTGGCAATCGATTTGATTCTGACTTGTGAGTCGATTAAGTTGACTTAGCCGAATAATTTGAATTCAGCTCGATTTGAACCCTTGATGTGCTTCTATTCGAACGGAGCCAGTTTACTTGATTCTAATTATCCCTGAAATTTGGTCTGAACATTTGTTTAGGTTGAGTTCAGGTTGAATTGGTTTGAATCTTTTGTATTAGATTTGGGTTGAGTCACCTTAGGCTTTCGCTTGGTTTGGCCCTTTTGAATTTGATTTGGGTCAAACCCTGATGCTTTATTCAGGACCCAAAAACTTCGTTTAATCGAACCCTTATGACTTTAGTTTGAGACCCTTTTAAATTTGATTTGGGTCGACCCCCTATGATTCACCTCAACTTGGACTCTCTTGTAGTTCAGTTTGGTTTGGGTCCAACACTTATGGTTTGGTTAGAGATCCGTTTTAGTTTGATTCGAGTTGAGCTCTTATGGTTCTGCTCAACTTGGAACCCCTTTGCATTTGGTTTGGGTCAAACCCTTGTGCTTTGATTTAAAACGTATTTGAGTTTGATGTGAGTCAAACTCTTCGTTGTTTGGTTCAAAGCCCTTCGAATTTGATTTGCTAGGTCGAACTAGTTCATGGTTCAGTTCAAGTTGTTTAGTTCAAGTTCAACCAACATATGGTTACGTCCAGATTTGATTTGGATTGAACCGGCTTATGATTTGGTTTGGCTTAGCTCGATCCTCCTGTGGTTCAGCTTGGGTTGAATCGATTTGTAGTTCAAGTTTAATCATTTATGATTCGGTTTAAGTCAAACCAGCTTGTGATTTGATCCGGTTCGGCTTGAATATCCTGTGGTTCAATTCGGGTTGAATCGGCTAATAGCTCAAACCTCTTGTGGTTCAGTTTGGGTTGAACTCGTTTGTGGTTCAAGTTGAATACTTTATGGTTCAGTTTAAGTTAAACCAGCTTGAGGTTTGATTCGGTTCGGCTTGAACCTCATGTGGTTCAATTCAGGTTGAGCAGGCTTGTGGCTCAGACCTCTATGGTTCGGTTCGAGTCAAACTAGCTTGTAGTTCAATTCAGCTCGGCTTGGACCTCCTATGGTTCGGTTTGGGTTGAACCGGTTTTGGTTCAAATTAAATCATTTATAGTTCAATTCTGGTCGAACCGGCTTGTAGTTCGGTTTGATTTGGCTCAGACCTTCTGTGATTCAGTTCAAGTTGAACCGACGTTGATTCAACTTTTAATCCTTTATGGTTCGGTTTAGGTCGATTCGGTTTGTAGTTCGGTTCGACTTGGCTCATACCTTCAGTGATTTAGTTTAAGTCGAACCCACTTCTGTGGTGCACCGGCTTTTGCTAAATTGGCAAAGTGCTGCTAAGTCATCTTGAACATGTTTGAAAACATGATAAAAAGAGTTTAGAGCAAGTTTGGTACGAACCAAAATGTATTTGGACCAAAGTTGAGTCAAAAACGGATGAGAAGAACTCAATCCAGAGTTTATGGCCACTTTCGGGCGCCCTAAACAGGGTGCGGACGCCCGGAGCTACAATAGCAGGCGCTAGGGCGGACGCCATGTCCGTACTTTCGGACTCCCAACCCGAGAGTTGGTTTCTGGTACGCGAGGGCTTTCGGACGCCCGAGGTGTCCAGCGGGCGCCCGGAGCTACGGTGGCGGGCGCGGGCGAGGGCGCCCGGGTCCGTAATTGCCGATCTTCAACCCGATAGCTACCCATTTGCGCACAAAGGGGTTTCGAATGCCCTGAAGGTCCTGCAGGCGCCCTAGAAGCCCAACAGGACTGTAGCTACGAAGATTCGGATGCCCGGAACAAGATCGTGGGCGCCGAATTGCGCGGTGACTGACAGGGTTAGGTGAGGAATAAGGGATTTAAATAGGGGCAAAAATGTCATTTCACCCACTATTCCAGCCGCCTACTCCCCTAACATAAGACCCACCAACCCCTCTTTCCCTCTCACTCTCTCTCACTCTATTTCTTCTCTTTCTCTCTCTGCGTTCTCTTCCAGAGAAAGAGAAGAAAAAATAGAAGAAGGAGAGGAGGGAGCCTACACTTGGAGGTAGGGATGTCAACGGATCGGATTTCAGGCGGATTTTTAAAAATCCAAATCCGAACCTGACTATCAAACTTGAAATCCGAACCCGGACCAGCATCTGACGGATTTTAAAAATTCATATCCAAATCCAAACCCAACCAAAAATCCGAAACCCGAACCCAAACCCGAAAATCCGATTCCAAACCCAAAAACAATATTTATTAAATTTGAAAGCATATTACACTAAAATCTAAATTTTTAAAATACATATTCAAATACAATATTAAACATTCATGCCATATAATAACAATATCCGATATGAAAAGTACAAACTCAAATAGTTAAAAACAACAGTACAATTTCCAAATAGTCAAATAGTTAAAAAAAATCTTACCTTTTTCTTTTCTAGGTTTTGAGTTTGCGGTTGGTTCTTGAGTTTGTGGGAAAGAAGCAAAGGGAAATCAGATCTAGTGCTGGGCATTGCTTGGGGGTTCCACATGGCGCGGCTGGGCATTGCTTGGGGGTTCCACTTCCACACGGCACGAGGGCTGCTAGGTCGCTGGGAACCTAGGAGTGGCCGAGTGAGGAAGGAGTGGGGAGTGGGGAGAGGGAGAGAGCAACGAGAGAGGAGACCATCTTTTATTTTGAGCTTTTAACTTTTAACTACTATTATTTAGGGTTGGGTTATAAAGTATAAGGATCTCCCTTAACCCTTAAATTGAAATCTAATGGTTTGAAATTTTTTATATATCATATCATATAAAATTTGTTCGAGTTCGGATATTTTTTTAATATCCATATCTGAATCCGAATCCGTCGGATTTTATATATATATATATATATATATATATATATATATATATATATATATATATATATATATTATATCCAAATCCATTTACATAGGGTTAAATCCGCTCCATTCAAGATCGGATTCGGATAAAATACGGGTATTCGTATCCATTTATGTCCCTACTTGGATGACCCTGTGGCTTGGGGTTTGGTCTTCAAAACAGCAAGAAGAAGAACTAGAGAACATCAAGAAAGGCTTTGGGAGGAAGAAAGAAGTCTTTCCTCTATTTCTCTTGGGCTTAAAGCTAGGTTTGAAGTGTCGCCACGTGCCGCACGTACCGTGCCCCGAATATGGGGGCACGATACTGGGGGGGTGCCACAGCACCCCCCGTGCCGCAATACCCTCGTGGGTATCACGCGAGACAGCGCGATACTCGCGTGGGTGTCACGGCATGATGCCGCCCGTGCCCTTCTTTTTTTCTTTTTTTTCTTTTCTTTTTTTGGTGTGAACCCCTTCCCTTCCCCCCTTCCGACGGCTGCCATCTCTCTCTCTCTCTCTCTCTCTCTCTCTCTCTCTCTCTCTCTTTCTCTCTCTCTAGGTAGTTTTGATTTTTTTTTTTTTGTGAGTTTTTTTTTTCAAAGATTTATTTATTTATTTATTTATTTTGATAGGCCTTTGTGACTCTCATCCGTTTTTTTTTTCTTTTGCTAGATTTTTTTTCTTTTGTTAGGTCCTTATGTCCCCAATTTGATTTTTTTTTTTTTTTTGGTGATTTTTTTTGGGAGCTAGCCTTTATATCCCCCATGTGATTTTTTTCTTTTTGAATATTTTAAATTTGTAAAAATCCTTTTTTAAAAAAATACAAATTTAGATAATTTTTTATTTGTAGTTTATAAAAAGTTGAAAATAGATCTACTTGATTTAATTATTATATAGTCAAATTTTTAATTATTTTGGATAGATCTAGTATTTTATATAAGATTTGCAAAAAAAAAAATAATTTTAACTTCCAAATTTTTATTTTTGAATTTAAAAAATTGAAAATATTGATAAAATTAAAAGCTAAATTAAATCAATTAATACTTAAATTTGTTTAATTTATTTGTCATATAATTTATTGCTAAATTTTTATGGATAGATCTAATAATTTTTCTTAAAAATTTTAATAAAAAAATATTTTTCTTCAAATGTTTAATAAATATTTTTAAAAGATTCAAATGGAAAGAAATTATCAAAGCAATTACGATCCTATTATAGTTAATCTAAATAACAAGCGATCCCTCGTCGAATCAATATGGATCAATCTTGCAAATATACGTTAAAATTTTGAGAAAAAATATTTCTCTAATTTTGTCTTTTATAGTTTTTTTTAATTTCAAGAGAAAAAAAGATAAAATCAAACTAATTTTAAAAGTTGATCAATTCTCACAATTTTTCTAAAAGTTTTGAAATAAATTTTTTTCTTCAATTTAAAAAAAGTAAAAATAAAAAGAAATTATCGATATAATTGTGATTCTATTCTGGTTGCTCTAGTTATCATATGATCCCTCGTCGAATCAATATATGGATCTTGAAAAATTTTGAGAAAAAAATATAACTTTTTATGATTTTATATTTTATAATTTTCACCTGTTGAAAAAAATAATAAAATCAAAAGAATTTTCAAAGTTGATAGATATGATTTTCTCACCATATTGTTCTTTTTCTAACTTTTTTGAATGAATTTTACTAGTGAATTTTATTATTATATTTTAATTTCTATTCTCTATGAGGTATAATTTTTTTTTACATTTAAAAAAGCTTACCACTATATTAATTGATTAACATAGTAAGCTATATATAGTCAATATTCATAATTATTTGACTAATCCTTTCAAAATAACATTATAAAAATTTATTAAAAAAAAAAAAGAAAAAAACATGCCAAAGCGTGCTACTGGGAGGTCATGCGTATCCATCAAGCGTGCCACATGTCGACACAGAGGCGTGCCTGTGCCGTACCTTGCCAAGCGTTCGTCGGCACACCCCCGTGCCACGGCACTTTAATCCTTGGCTTGAAGGCTTGAGAAGGTATGTAGAAATTTAAGGTTTTGGGGTTTCTTGTAGCTATGGGTTTAAAAGAGATAAGAATGATCTCTTGTGGATCTTTATCCCATTTTTGGAAAATTTCTAGGAGATTCGAGTGATCGAGCCACTCTTCTTGCAAGAGTACATATAAGGTGGGGGATTTCACCAAAAATGGTGAACTCATCTCTTTTGATTTGCTTTTCATGATTTGAAGTATTATTGTGAGGATAGATATGTAGAGACAATAAGATCCTTGAGCAAGCTAGGGTTTAGCCCTAAGAATTATATGTAAACAAAACCTAGTGATAGGTTGTACATGTGTGGCATATAACCTAGAAAAAATCTAGGTCAAAATAAGTGGCATTGAACTTAAGGGTAAACCTAAGGTGGAAATGGTAGTCTCATTATAGAGTCATTGAACTCTAGGTTAGAGTGGCATGGGACGAGATTGGTGTCCTTGGAGTATCTTGGAACCCTAGTCTTAACTTAGGGTAAAGATGAAAGGAAAGCGTGAAGCAGAGGTTAGAGGTATCTAAAGCGACTGCAACATGGTGACCGAACAGTTAAGGAGAATGCGAGGGAGTTCAACTGTCTCCTGAGCTGTGTTCCTTTTGTAGTGCGGGATAAAGCACGCAGGGTTTACTTGTTTGAGAAGAGGCTGCAGTCAGACATGTTGGTACAGGCGCAGTACCTCCAGACCTTGGATGAGGTTACCGAGATGGCTTGTGAAGCAAGGCGCGGTTGTGATAAGGGAGCAGGCAGAGTTAGAGCGGGACCGAGAGAAAGCGACCACAACCGAATGATGGGGAACAAACCAATTCGAGGAGACCGCCGAGGCATCCACGATCGCGCTCTCAGGGTCGTGGGTCCTTTCCGGGACAGGTCTGGTGGATCCCAGCGACAGCAGTGACAGCAGCGGCCAAATAGATGTGTGATTTGTGGACGGCCGCATTAGCCTCGAACCTGTGCACAGCTGGAAGGACTGTGTTTCCGCTGTGGATATGTAGAATCTAGTAAAATTTGATTTGGATTTAATTAAATTTAGTTTCCAAAAATTTAAGTTTACGGCGTTTAAGTCGCGTTTTGACTAATGTGGTTGAACGGAGACGAAACCCGATGAAACAAGAACGCCACATAAATGAACGATTTTAATGGTAGAGTTAGTTTTTGGATTCAAGTATCGTAGATATGTGGTTAAGAGTATTTTCCGATGGATCGCTTATCGGTAGAAATTTAAATTTTAATTAAAATTCTTATATTTTATGTATGGATTTATGAGAAAATCTATACGATAAAATCTTTTAGTGATAAGTATCCATTAGAAGAGTCATATTTTAATTAGGATTAGGTTTGGGAGGTTTATATGTAATTATATATGAGGCTTATAAATATGCGTTATAGGCAAGAAATTTTTAGAAAATTCAGATCCAAAGGTTTCTAATCTTCATCTAGGAGTTCTTACGATCTTCCCCGGCGATCCAAGCAACTCCGGCGAAGATTCCGACGAATTCTTCTTATTCTTCTCTTTTCTTTTCATTTTCTTTACGATTCTTGATCCGACTCACATTGGAGAAGAAGAGGAAGGGGATGAGGGATCCCGATCGTCATCTACTCGTCGAGGAGAGGCTTCGGAGCGCTGCTGGCCTGCACCACGTAGCACCAAGAAGGCCGTACGGACTTGGTAGCCAGCTTGGGTGCGGGTTGAAGAATTCAGGCCGCAAGAAGCAAGAACTCTTCCTTGCAGGTTCCAGCAGCAAGGGGACTTGAAGGATTCTTTCTTGACATCGTTCTCGCTTGGTTTCAACCCCCGGATCGCTGCTAGCCTGCTCCCAAGCCGCACAAAAGAAGCTGCACACGTGCATGAATCTTGCAGGTCAGATTCTTGTGCAGTCCAGGCTCCAGGTTGCAATTCTCTTTCCCTGCGGTTTCCAGCAGTAAAGGGACTCGAGGGACTTCTTTCTTAGGTTGATCTCGTATCAATCTTGTTTATAATAACCCTCGGATCGCTTGTAGAGTACCGGAAGCTTAAGTAACTGTTTGGGCGCATCATTACTGTGACGACTGACCCATCTAAAGATGGTCAGATCGAGCGAGAGCCGTTTAGCGTGAAATAGACATGAAAATGGACTTAAACCGCAAATGAATAGGAACTGAAGTTCCAGATGTTTCGGGCGCCCTAATCATGTTTCGGACGCCCGAAACCATTCCATGCTTGCGGACCCTCCTGGCTGGACGCCTGAAAGTTACTGTAGCAGTCCGGAGTTTGAATGGATGAGATTTTCTCGAGATTCGTGCCGTCCGTGCAGTTGGTAGGAGTGGTTGAGAGCAGGTAGACTTCCGGGCGTGGTACTGTAACAGCGAACGTGCCTTCCGGATGCCTAGGTAGATGGATACATTGTTACGCATTTTCGGGCCCTTCACTGTAGCAGATCGGACGCCCGCTACTGTAGCCGCGTAAGATTGGGCACCCCGATGAACAGTCGAGCCCTCGAAACGTGTTTTTGAGCGGCTGGACAGGTTAGCTCACTGGTTTGTTCCGCGGCTCGGCTTACCTCTAGTGGACTTTTTAGCCACCAGCACACTGCAGCACACCCACTTTCACATCTGTGGACATCCAGAGGCCTCCTCCTTCTCCTCCATCTTCTTCCTCCATCTCCCTCCTTCCCTGTGAGCGGAGCTGAGCGGCAGCATCAACACTCGAGAACTTCTACCTTCAACTTCTTCGTGTCGAAGCTTCACGGATAAGCCGAGAACCTCGAATGGCTTGCTCCAGAGGTAGAGAACCTGTGCCTGGAACCTCTGTTCTGTGGGATTCAAGATAGGCACTTGATTTTCAAGTTTTCGAACTTTTTGTAGTTTTCGGCACTCTTTCCTCATTTAAGCTGAGGATGTTGAAATTGCCCTTGTTGGTGGGACTCTCTTCTTATGTTGTGCATGTGTGTGTATTCATGCTATGAAGGAGCTGTAGGAGCAGAGTTGAGGATCAGCTATGTTATCTGTGTGTGCGTGCACTGTGCTAGGCTGAGGCAGAGATTGTGAGGTGGTGCTTTGAGCCAGAGAGTTTGGTTCAGCTTGAGTTTTGGCTTGGTGCTGTGAGCTTGAACTGAGCTGAGTTTTGAGTTGAATGCTTGGTGTTGTGTTTGGACAAAGAGCTTGATAGTGTGAGCTTGTGGTGCTTGTGTTGTGCTTCTGGCAGAGGGTTGAGGATTTCGAGTTCGACAGCGCGAGGATCCCCCTAGCAATGAGGGTTGTGCCGCGCCGCGCTTTGGTTTATTCCCTGGTTGGAGTTGCCGGGTGGGTTGGAATTCTTCCAAAAACAGTGAACTCCCCTCTACGTCTATCAGATAGTTGTTGCATATTAGATATAGTTGTTTTTAATTATCTGATAGTATTTAGTAAGCTGTGGAACTTTGATTAGCACCACTGTCATATGTTGCATATTGAGACCCTGAACCCTAGAAAACTCTTAACAATGGTTTGCTAGCATGTTCTAGACTCTTTACTCTATTGTTGCATCTCTCCTGACTTAGTGGTTTTACCCTCGCCCCGAGTAGTGGGTTGAGTGGTTGGGGTAGTGTAGGATGCATGTTATGCTCGTAACTGAGGACCGAGTAGAGTTTGGTAGTTGTGGTCTGGGTGTTCTAGTATCGAAAGCCGTTTGGGTTGACGATGGTCCCGGGTCGTTGAGTGTTTCCGGCCTGTGTTATGAGCTTGTTGTGAGTTGTGAGCTTGACGATCTGGTTGATCGTAGGATTGGACTATAGCCTGCATGAGCCGTATTGAGCTCGACTGTGATGCGCTGATTCCTCGGTAGGATCGCTCCGCTCAAGTGCCGCTCTGGAACTGGGCCTGTTACTTTATGTTCACGCGACGTCGATGCAGTCCTTGTAGGACCTACGTAAATCCTACCCAGTGTGGATGGTGGTAGTAGGTGGGCGCAGGCAACTAGACCCTATGAGGCAGTCGTTGTGATTGGGTATTTGTTAGCACCTCGTGAGCGAGTGGTTGCACTTTCTTTTGTTATTTATTGAGCATAGTAGATAGAGGCATAGTAGCTGCAGATTCCTTTTTAACTTACATATATGTTTTCTTACATTATAGTGTTATCTTACCTCTAGTAGACTTAGTGGGTAGATTGTTGGTCTTAGAGACGGTACCCACTGAGAACTACTTGTTGATGTAGTTCTCACACCCGCTATTGGTGTTCTTTTGCAGAGGCTTCTGTTTCAGTCCTTGCGCCGGCTGGTTCGTCAGATTGAGGTCAGAGAGTCGCGAGTTAGATCCTTACCCGTAATTATATTTTGGTGAGATAGATGTACCTACCCGGATTGTGGGTTATTATCTTGTACACTGGATTGTATTAATTTAGTTTACTCTTTTGTGAGTTGTTGGATGTTTACAGTTGTACAGTGGATTTGAGATTTCTTTTAGCAGCTTTTATTTCAGCTCTGATATCTGTTAGTTGCTAGACTCTATCTTTTGCAGGTTTAGCGCTTCGCCTATGCGGGGCTTCCCGTATGAGTGGCGGATCTATTCGCGAACCCGGATAGCAGTTTCGACCTCGGGGCGTGACATCGCTGGTTTACTGCGCCTTGAAGACTGCACAAGTGATGGAATCAAGATTCTGGTCGATTGGAGTATTCTTGGCAGCACCTTGTGCAGGAAGCTCCAGCGGCTTCCAGCAGTGGTTTGAATCAAATGAGCACCTCTTGCGTCGATCTCGCATAGATCTCGCGTGGTTTCGACCCTGGATCACTGTTGGCCTGTGGTTAGGCTGCGCAAGAACCTGCACACGGCAGGATTTTGAGGTGCAAGTTAGGTTCTTGTGCAGTCCAGGATGCAAGCTGCTAGCCTTTCTCTCGCACGGTTCCAGCAGCAAGGAGACTCGAGTGGCATCATCCTTGGTTGATCCTCGACAGATCTTGCTTGGTTGAAAGTCTCGGATCGATCGGATTCAAGAATACGAAGAACAAACTCCTTTTAAATCAAGATAATCAAAGATTCAGTTCGTTCTTCAGGATTTTGATTCCGGCGATCTTCTAGACAGCAAGCACGGGTTCCAGAGCGTTGTACACGTCGATCCAACGTAGTTTATTGGATTAAAAAAGTCATGGAATAGGTACGTTCTCGATCTTCTTGATTTAGGCGTTTTGAGTCGGTAAACTTGAGATTTAGTTGGTAAATTTAGATTTAGTTGATGTTTTGGATTCGATTGGTGTTTTGGGTTTTCAGCACGAATGTTTTTGGTTAGTCACCGTTGTTTGAGATCAACAGACTATTTGTCCAAAATCTAGACGCTTTAGGGCTTGTTTGGTAATGGGTTAAGATAGAACTAGCTAATCCTGGAATAAGTATAAAGTACGGAACTGGAGTAAAAAAAGCGTTTGGGATGGTTCCAGGGATAAGAGATTTTGTGTTTGGTATGATAATGCAGAATAAGAGGAATAAAGAGGTTAAGTTGGGTAAATTACCTTTTTGCCCTGAAGATTTAATATGTGATAAAAGTTGTTAAAATTTAATTAGTTCGTTTTAATTAATGGATTAAAGCTTCAAAAAAATTAAGATAAAATCAAAATCATAATCAAATTATATTTTTTAAAAATAATATTTAATTTAACATTTTATTTTCTCAAATTAAATTTAAAATTTTAAATATAAAATTTCAACATTTAAATTTTAAAATTTAAAATTTTATAATATTAATTTTAAATTATAAATTTTAAACATAAAATTTTTTAATTTTCAAATAATAACTTTTACTTTCTTCGTTTTAATTAATGGATTAAAGCCTTACAAAAATTAAGATAAAATTAAAATCAAAATCAAAATCAAAATCAAAATCAAAATCAAAATCGAAATCAAATTTCAAATTATATTTTATAAAAATAATATTTAATTTAATATTTTATTTGTTTAAATTAAAGTTAAAATTTCAAATATAAAATTTCAAAATTTAAAGCCTTACAAAAATTATGATAAAATCAAAATCAAAACAAAATTTCTAAAATTTGAAAATAATATTTAATTTAACATCCAATTAAATTAAAAAGAGAGAAGAGAGAGAGGGATTTGTGATGATGAGAGTGTATTGGGAAAAAGAAAAGAGAGAGAGGAGAGAGAGGGATTTGTGATGATGAGTGTATTGGGAAGAAAAGAGAGAGAGGAGAGAGAGGGATTTGTGATGATGAGTGTATTGGGAAGAGAGAAAGGAGGGGAGGAGGGGTAGTTTGGTAAAAAAAAAAATTATAAAATAATGGGTAAGAACTGTTGTTCCAGCTTATTCTGTTTGTACTGGAACTACTGTACCAAATAATTTCTTATGCGTTTGGTAGAATAAAGGGGATATCCCCCTTATTCCTTGTTCCAACCCCATTTCAAACAGACCCTTAAGGAACGAAACACGGGCTCCGGGGCAATTTTCGATAAAACCTCCGAGCGGGAAACCGTGTTTTGGTAAAGGTTCTTGGTTTTTAAGTTTTGGATATTTAGGGGTTATCCCAAAGCCTTGTTAGGCTGAAGTTGGTGATGTTACGTGAAGTTGGTGACGATGGTTGGACTTAAGAAACTTCCGATAATCAAATTGAGTGTTTTCGGGGATTCGATAAGTTAGTTTTTGGTTCTTTCGGCTTCAAAACGCATCTATTTGTGTGCTTGTACCAATACTTGAAAACGAGCGTTTCGGGACAGCAAAAGAAAGCCGGTGAGTTTTGAAAGTGTTTTGAAATGTTTCGGGGCAAAACTGGATCGTAAAACACAAAAATCAACCTTTTCGGTGCGCGACTTTGGATCACGCAGTTTGCTACGGTATGCAGCGGTATAGTGGCTTTGTTTGCTGGGATTTAGGTTGTGGAAGGCCTCTAAATACAGTATTTAAGTCATTAGTTGGTTACGGAACCGGTAGGGTATCCCGAGAACCAAATCGGCAAAGTTCGGAGTCCCAATTTTTCCGTTCTGAGGCACGATTGGCGCTGTGGTTCCAATAACTTTAGATTGTATATTTGGACAGTGATTGAGGTGTTAGGTGTTGGACTTATTGTAGATTCGGATTTGGACAGGGAACATGATCAAGAAAAATGTTTAATAACTGTGAGTTTGATCGTTTGAGGTGGGCACTCCTTATTACAGTCGGTGAGCGTGTATCATCTTCCTTTTCTTGCATATACTGGTTTTATTCTCTCTATCTGTCACGCCCCGAGGCCGCCAATTTGGTCGGTTCGGGCGCGCCAACAGACCCGCCAATCAGGCATGACCTCTCTATACCCGAAAGGAACGGTAACAACATCTCCAACCAAAGCAATGCGTATGATGAGAGACAATATCAGAGTAAAAGCAGCTACTAAATAAAACTTTATTCATTAAACAACAAGTTTAAACCATAAATGAAAGCATACATGAGTGAACCATAACATAAAAGTTATTACAATTTTTATCTCTCAACTTGAATCTTAACAATATTACAATTTACATTCTTTTTCCTCACAATACATAGTTCACTCAAAAATATAAAAATGGTACACCTGCTAGACCCTCTAGGTCTCTATGCTGCTGGGCCCTTGCCCCTGTCGCATGCCTCGCTAACTGCACCTATATCTGTACCTGAAAAAATGATCACCCAAGGGTGTGAGAACTACTAAAAGTTCCCAGTGGGTTCAACCACCGAGAAAGAATGTTCTATACTACTTGGTCCAATGGAAGCAGGATAGCAAGATAATCTATGCTAAAATAACTGCAAATGCTAACTAACATGATCATACACGTATGAATAAAACTACACTATCTGTGTATGTACCCTGTCTCACTGCTATCAATCTTGCCCCTCTGGGCCACTATCCAAAACTCGGCCACTATGCCGCTACAAAAGGGTCATACTAACCCGGCCACCTCGGCCACTCTATTTTCTCTTTATTCTTTCACATTTTTGTACTTTAATTCAAGTTGCTAAACCCTTGGAGATTCTTGCCCAGAGGGCCCCAGCACGACAGACATACTACCACAAGACGAGAATCTCTAAGGTTGCTGATAGCACCCGTAAGTGCTACCCTGCCCAACGGGGAAAATGTGTCCTTCGGGTCGCCACCTGGGAAAGGGACACTGCCCTTTACGTCCTAAGGTGCGCCCGGGGAGAGGGACCTGCCCTTTACGTCCCACAGGACCACATTTCACCCCCGAAGATGCGCCCATTTTATTATCTTTCTCATTTAATTAAGCTTTTAGCTTGTCACTTTCACTTTTTCTTTATCTTTCTTTACTTTCACATTGCAGGCCCACGGCGTCGAGGGTGATCGGCATCGCCGTGCCCACTAGTCACTTGGAGTCGAGGGTGATCGGCATCTCCAAGCACTACATAGGGAGTCCAGGGTGATCGGCATCTCCCACCACAACATAGGGAGTCGAGGGTGATCGGCATCTCCCCTGGGAGTCGAGGGTGATCGGCATCTCCCAGCCAACATCTTGATATGTTGCAACATTATCTTATTTTCTTTTTAAAGCATAACCATGCAGGGTCCGAGAGTTCCAAAAGATGGATATATAAAATCCCAATCAAACAAGAACAGGTTGTAGGTACCACCTATCGTAGTTCACGGCCCAATCCTTTTAACTTTTAATCTCTTTTCATTTCTTCTCTTTACTTATTCTCATCCCGAACCCTATGTTCACAATCTTAGGGTTTACTATGTCCCAAGGACATTATTAACTTTTAGTTACATTTGGCCTAGAGTCTATTAACTCTTTTCGCATTCAACAGAGGCCTAGAGTTTATTAACTCTTATTCATCTTTCACTAAATCTAGAGTTCATTGACTCTATTACCCATTTTCTCACCTTAACCTAGAGTTCATTACTCTAGTTGCATTTTCATCCTTTACCAAGAGTTCCTAAACTCTATTCTTCCCGTTTCACATTCAACTTAGAGTTACATTGACTCTAATTCATTATTCAAGAGTTTTAACTCTACTAATTCATCTTAGGTTTCCTTTACCTAAATTCCATCTTATGCACAACCTAGAGCTTATTGACTCTATTCTGCATTTTCTTCTTAACTTAGAGTTTCATTAACTCTATTTACACTTAACATAAACCTAGAGTTCCTTGACTCTATGTTGAATACTCTATTTGCAACCTTAGATTATTTCCTAAGACAATGTCACTCGTTCCTCTAGGTTTAATTCCTAGGTTACCATGCCACTCGTTAAACCCTTAATCTAGGTTTTCTCCTAGTTTTGCAACCATCATACATTTTTCTCTACTTTCTTCCACCTAATTTTCTAGGGTTATACCCTAACATAGTCATGCAACCTTTATCCTTGTTCTTTCAACTCATGCACAATTAACCTATAACAGGTTTATCATAATGTTCTTTTAGGGTTAGGTCCTCATTATCACATACATGGTCCTAATACCCTAACATGCTTACTAACATGCTTTTAGGTCAGAAAATCAAAAGACAAAGGAAAGAGATCACCCATTTTCGAAAGAATCCCCCACCTGGACGTTCTTTGCAAGAAGATTGGATTTGATCTCCTTCTTCTCCAAGAAAATTCCTAAAATAGGAATTAGAATCATAAGAGATCATTTTTATCTCTTCTAAAATCTCTAAAATTACCACATGGAGAAAACCCTAAATTGTTGCTCACATCCTCTTTTATAGGTTCTCTTTTGACCAAGGAAAAGAGAAGAGCAAAAATCCCCATTTTAGGGCACCTTCACAAAGGAGGGGTTTTGATCTCTCTATCTTCACACAAGAACCTTAAAAATGGAAGAAAACCACATCTAGAATTTTTCCCAACATTTTTGGACCCAAAAGAAGCCCTAAACAAAAAACCCTAAATTTTTCTTACCTCTCTCTTGGTGTTCTTACCCAAGAGAAAAGAGAAAAGAGGTGTTGGAGCTTGATGTGGAACTCCTCTTGAAGTTCCCTTCAAGTTTCCCAAGCTTCCCCGAGCCTCGCACCCTCAGCCCAAGCCCCCCAGCCCGAGCTGCTGCTGTCGCTGCTGCTTCTCCTGCTGCTTTTTCCCAGGAGCCGCACGCACAAGAGAGAGAGAGGGAGAGAAATGGGAGAGTGAAGGAATGAAGGGGAGTGAGTGAGAGAGGGGTTTTATGCTTATATTAGCTGGGGGGGGTGGGGGGGGGGGGGTGAATTTACCAAATTACCCCCACTTACAAAAGAATTCATCTCTCTGTCCCAATTTCCTGGCATTTAGTACCGGTACTCGGGTTTGAGTACCGGTACACATCCTTTTAGTTCCGGTACCAACCTTTGTGTTCCGATACTAAACCTACGGAATCTCCAATTTTGTATATGGTACCGGTACTCACTCTTGTGTTCCGGTACCCCAGCCAATCTGAGCTTTGGGTACCGGTACTCAACAGCTGGTTCCGGTACCCAGGGACTTAGAACATTTCCTGGAATTCTCCAACCCGAAAGCCCTCTATTGGCCTCCCCTCTATCAGTTCCGGTACCCCTTAATGCGTACCGGTACTCAATGCAACCCGAAGCCTCACAAGTCTGAAGCTTTAGATTTGCGCGTCGTCGACTCGCTTTTCGATCCGAAGGCTCCCGCTTCGATCTGAAACGACCCGAACTCAAGTGTATTCATATTTTGAACACGTTACAAGCGATTTCACCACACTTCGCTATTCCACGGAGTCAGTGCACTACATTCCTCCCACCTTTTAGGAGTTTCGTCCGCGAAACTAAACCAAACCTCGACTTAACCCCACGAAAATTCTAGATCTCACACATTTGCTATCTCCACCAACTTGGTGAAGAACACAATCCAGCGCTTGCTTCTCCAAAATGCCACTAACGGCCCAATCTCGACTTGCGAAATTCTCTGCTAATTCCGCCATAATTTTTCCATAACGAGGCTGCACTCGCAACCTATTACACTAACCACATTCGGGTCGCCACTCCATCGGCTGGACCTGGAGGGCAAGAGCCAATCCGCACTCTTGATCAACCCATACGCTACTAGCGCTCTTAATCGCAAGTTCTCAGCTATCTCGCTTACCTCAGACTACTAATGGGTCCACAGACCACGGTCTAATCACAGACCTATAGCCCCAACCTCTAACCTGACATCATGCAATAACCTTCATTTACACGAACGACCCAATAATCATACGGTAGAGCCTCACTTAGGATTACCACGCCATACTCCAACTGGAGCAACGATACCTCAACCAGCGCCTGCTCTAAGGCCAGGTCGTGTCCACACACTCGGTGTACTAAAACCTCAAGGCTCAAACGTGGCTTTCCACGTTCCCGGGTCATCGCTCGTACTACCGCCCCGACCAAAACTCTATCATGCCCCGCCCTCAGGTCTCGGGCCGCTGCCTCTCGCAGCCGACTACGCCTACCCACATGGCTACCGGCTCCACAGTCCTCATATACATATATGGTCCAGGCACGGATCGTCCCCCAGCGAACCCACTAATCATCGCCTCGCGACTACCACGCTCATCCGAGCAATACTCACTCGCTAGTCGTCATTCTATGACCCGAACATCCTATTGACTCTTGTCATGCTTAGCAAAAGCTAAGGTGCCACTCAACCAGTTCTTTCTGGCTGAACGGTACATGTGCTTCCTGAGCTTCTAAAAGACTGAGCGTCCAACGCCTCAACGTCAACTCGCGAGGTCCACAATGTTAAGCGATTTGCTTAAACACCCCTATGGTCTATGTGCTCTCCCCCAGTCTGGGTTGAGACACCACAATAACGGTTCACCTATCCCGGTGATTGACACCCAAACCCTACGGCGGCAACCCTTGCCATTACACCGATTCATCAAACCGGCACCATAAAACTCCCGCTCTATTGAGAGGTTTTGAATCTCAAAGCCCACCCTAGGCCTCACTAGCGCCTCTAGGTGGCAACCTAGCCACACCCGATCACTACCGTCACCAGGAGCGAATTGTCGCCTCTTGGTCCTCAAATCTTTCTTGCCCTAACTCTTAGGACTTAGCAATTTGGTTCTCGCAATATAGCGGTCACCAACATTTCGAGAGTCGGTCTTTCACCGAATCATCGCTAGGCCTAGCCAGTCGCACCTTGTTAGTAGACTAGCTGACGCTTATTCACACACAATCGACAACCTCTGGTCTAACCCCGATGCAACGCTCATGCTAGTATGCTTGTGCATGTAATTGCATTAAATAACCCATACCTGCCACGATGTCCTCCGCCGCCGGGTCGCCCTACGCCGCCGGATCGTCCTCCGCCCAAGTGGCGAAAGCTAGCCCATCAGGTGCCTGTCGCGGTACATCGTGTCGCCATGAATGAAATGGTACGGCAGCCACCGGGGAAACTATTGGATATCCTTCCCCGCAGCTCGCTGACACGTGGCCCAATTGGCCACACCTGAAGCATCTTCCTTCCCGGTGCACACACTGGTGCGGGCGATGAGTACCGCCACAGATCACACACCGCGCTCGCAGACGAGGGTTAGAAGGTCCCTGTGCCTACGACTGCTGCGCGCGACTGCCTCGGAAACTGTCCGGGGTCGATTCGTTCCTCAAAACTTCTCGGAGACCAACTATGTTCTGTCTCTTTGCCCCTATCCTGGGCCTCACGCTCTCGACGCATGACGATCTCGCCTCGCTCAGCCAGTCGGGCACGATCCACGACTTCTCGGAAAGTCTGGAGATCAAATGGCTGGACCCTCGAATAGATACTCGATCGAAGGCCCCGCTCGAAGCATCGAGCCTTGTCCGCCTCACCTCGCACCACCGATGGGATGCAGTTCAAGATACGGGAGAACTCATACTCGTACTCCTGCACCGTACGACTCCCTTGACGAAGATTCTTAAAGTCCTCCTCCATTTGCTGTCTATCATAGTCAGGGATATAAGTGGCGAAAAAGAGTCCTCGAAACTCTTCCCACATCAGGGGTGGTAGGGCTACATCGATCCGCTTGCCCTTCTCGACCTTCCACCATTTACGAGCCATCTTGTCCAAATAATGGACAGCAAAGGGAACTTGATCCCGATCTGGCACCTGAAGGTCCTCAAATAGCTTTTCCATCGCGTCGACCCATGACTCGACCTCCAACGGGTCGCTCTTTATGCCACCAAAGACTGGCGGGTTGAACTTGCTAAACATAGCAAGATTCCGCATAACTTGTTCCTGCTCTGCCCGCTGAGTCATGTACTCGGCGGTGACATTGTCAAGGCCCATCAGGTTGGGCACACCCGTCGTCATCCCTAATGGCACGTGTCGCGCCAATCCCGGCACGGCCGCCATCATGTTGTGGAGCCTTTGAATTTGTTATGCCTGAAGCCTTGAAGCCTCTTCTTGGCGCCGAAACAACTCCTCTTGATGGCGGAAGTCTTCCTCCCGTCGTTGAGAGGCTTCCGTCTGTTGCTGAACCATGCCGACTAGTGCGGCCATTTGCTCTCGCAACTCTCGCACTTCACTCGAGCCTGAGCGCTCTGAGGGCTCAGCCTGCGTCGACGCGGATCCTGTCCTTCGTCGACCACGCGCTGCCATTGCAATTCTGCACATCACAACAAGACGATTAGCCCAAATTCCACAATTTGTACAATGCGTAAACTAAACACCATGAAACAACTCGTCGACCCAATCATGCGAAAGTATAGGAGGGCACTCCTTTTCATCTCCAACATTACGTTGTCGGCCGCCAACGTAATAGTCCGAAGAATGAAAGCTCATTACCCTCGATCAATCCCAATATCCTTCTTGGGAATCAACACATACCAATCAAGCACTTTTGCCCAAAAATCCACACACTCTCTCGTGCTAATCCCTAGGGTCTCCCTAAGGTTTGCTAACCACCTAGGACTATTCCTAGGCTCTGATACCACTCTAATCTGTCACGTCCCGAGGCCGTCAATTTGGTCGGTTCGGGCGCGCTAACAGACCCGCCAATCGGGCATGACCTCTCTATACCCGAAAGGAACGGTAACAACATCTCCAATCAAAGCAATGCGTATGATGAGATACAATATCAGAGTAAAAGCAGCTACTAACTAAAACTTTCATTCATTGAACAACAAGTTTAAACCATAAATAAAAGCATACATAAATGAACCATAACATAAAAATTATTACAATTTTTATCTCTCAACTTGAATCTTAACAATATTACAATTTACATTCTTTTTCCTCACAATACATAGTTCACTTAAAAATATAAAAAGGGTACACCTGCTAGACCCTCTAGGTCTCTATGCTGCTGGACCCTTGCCCCTGTCGCATGCCTCGCTGACTGTACCTGTATCTGTACCTGAAAAAATGGTCACCCAAAGGTGTGAGAACTACTAAAAGTTCCCGGTGGGTTCAACCACCGAGAAAGAATGTTCTATACTACTTGGTCCAATGGAAGCAGGATAGCAAGATAATCTATGCTAAAATAACTACAAATGCTAACTAACATGATCATACATGTATGAATAAAACTACACTATCTGTGTATGTACCCTGTCTCACCGCTATCAATCTTGCCCCTCTTGGCCACTATCCAAAACTCGGCCACTATGCCGCTAGAAAAGGGTCATACTAACCCGGTCACCTCGGCCACTCTATTTTCTCTTTACTCTTTCACATTTTTGTACTTTAATTCAAGTTGCTAAACCCTTGGAGATTCTTGCCCAGAGGGCCCCAGCCCGGCAGACATGCTACCACAAGACGAGAATCTCTAAGGTTGCCGATAGCACCCGTAAGTGCTACCCTGCCCAATGGGGAAAATGTGTCCTTCGGGTCGCCACCTGGGAGAGGGACACTGCCCTTTACGTCACAGGTGAGCCCGAGGAGAAGGACCAGCCCTTTACGTCCCACAGGACCACATTTCACCCCCGAAGGTACGCCCATTTTATTATCTTTCTCATTTAATTAAGCTTTTAGCTTGTCACTGTAACACATGGCTTAGAAGAAAACCGACGGAGCTAGCGTAAGGTAGCTCCAATGGCGAAAGGGATCGCCTGTTAGAGCCTTGGGAAGAAGAGAGTAGAGAGAGGGAGGCTTGGAGACGAAGGAGAAGGGGCGTCAGGGCAATAAAGGAGGAGTCAGGGCGTCAGGGGGGTAGGTGAGACGCGACAGGGGAGCAGCACCACTCTGGAGACCTCTCTGGTGGAGCGGGCGAAGATGGTAGCGGATGCAACCCGAATGCAATCACATAAAGGAGGTAGCACTGTAGATGGTCTAGGCCCAGTCCAGGCCCGTAAGTTAGTGTCACTTTTGGCCAATCAGCAGCCCAGTAGTAAATAAACACAATGCTGATTAATGCCTAGAGTAGATTACAATTACAAAAGAGTCCGAGAGTGAGATACACATAAATAGCAGAATGTAATAGAGAAAAGGGTAATGAAAAAACAGTGAATTAATCTTCTTCTCCAACCTTCTACTATTCCCCTATTTTCTTCCCCAATTCTTCTCTCTTCCCCAATTCTTCTCTTCCTTACTCCCCCATTTCTCTTCTTTTCCCTCAACCATCATCCTCCCCGCCAAGCCGGTCTCAGAGCGATCTCATCCTCGACGGCTGCGGTTCGTCCGGGTGTTACAATTTGGTATCAGAGCGGCACGATCCCAGGGATCGGCGCGCATTTCATTTACCAGCATTCAAAGCCACAAGGCAACAGGCAACCATAAACCGAGGCAACAATCAATCACAAATCGAGGCAACCATAAACCGAGGCAACAATCAATCACAAATCAAGGCAACCAGCAAAATAACCACAAACCGAGGCAACAAGCAACACAGCCACAAGCCACAAGGCAACAAGCAACCACAAACCGAGGCAACTAGCAACAACTGATGAACCACCGGAGACTGGGCTAGAGCCAATTCCCTCCCAGCATGGCTCACTAACCTTGGAGGTATTACCCCCACCACTATTCCCAGCTTTCATATCCAGCGTAGTATCTGCCCTCGGTGAGTCCTGAGAAGAGAAGTAGACTATCATCAGTAGCATCAAATTCTCAGCTATAGGGAAAACTAGAAGTAATCGTTTTCAATTTAATACAAGAGACCCATACCTGATTGAGATGGCAGAAGGGACTAGACTCCAGGAGATGAGTGAGCATATCAAGAGCATTGAAGAAAAAATACAACTAATAGCAACGGAATGCAACCATTCTATAGAAGACAAGATGCAGAACTTTGGGGCAGAATACAACAAGAAGTTAGGGGCATTAGCACAGCAGCTGGGGGAGGTACAGCTTGAAGGCCAGCAAAGACATGAAGCTCAACAAATCGAAGCTGCCAAGAGACATGAACAACTGTTGAAGTTGTTCAGCTCACAATCCCACACAACCAAAGCCAGTCCTGGACCACCACTCCACATCAGGGATGACAGGACCATGGGGGCTGACTTCCCTGGTAGTAGCACCAAGGTACCCTTCAGGGAGGACAAAGGGAAGGGAGTGTTGGCAAACCCCCACCTGAGGACTGAGTATGCTGCTGCCCAGCAAGTACCCAGACAACCCTATCACCTTCCCTATCCTAAACTGGAATACCCCACATTTGGAGAGAAGCCTAGAGAGTGGGTGAGCAAAAGTGAGCAGTATTTTAGACTGTACCAGATACCAGAGGAACAGTGGGTGGAAGTAGCTACACTACACTTCACTGGCAAGGCCCACAGGTGGAAGGAAGGCTACCTCATGGGAAAACCTGATGTGGAATGGAATGAGCTAGTGGACGCAGTTTGTAGAAGATTTGATGGTTCCTCCATAAAAAAATTAGTCAGGGAGTTCAACAAGTTGGAGCAGACCACTAGTGTGGAGAGGTACCAAGAGAAATTTGAGGATCTAAGGGCAAGGATGCTATACCTGAACCCGACTTTGAGTGAAGAGCACTTTATTCAAAGCTACATTAGTGGACTCAAGGAAGAACTGGTCCCCTTCATTAATCTGTCCAACCCAACCACACTAGAGGAAGTGTATGAACAGGCCAAGCTACATGAGCAGGCTCTCACTGTTATGTGGAAGAAACACAAGGCCACTGGCAGGGCATGGAATGGACCTTCCTCAGGGTCATCAGCCAACAAGTTTTCCAGTCAGAGAACACTACCCAGAATCCCTCCTTACAAGGCCACAGAAGGGCCACTTCAAGCCAACAGACAACTGATGGAGCAAAGAAGGGCAGCAGGGTTGTGTTTCAAATGTGGGGAAAGGTACTCACCAGGACACCAGTGCCAGACCAAGACCCTTAACCTAGTGGGTGGAGAGTCTGAGGTGGAAGAGGTGTTTGATGAGGGGTTGCTGCAGGAAGAAGAAGAAGAAGAAGAGCCACCTGAGCTAGAGGAAGTGGGACATTCAGTCCATGCTCTGAGTGGAGAAGCCCCACAAGAAACCATTAAAGTGCAGGGTGAGGTTGGGGGCAAGCCTTTGGTCCTGTTGATTGACACGGGTAGTACCCACAGCTTTATCGACTTCCAAGTTGCTAAAGATCTAAAAACAAACATGACAGTAGCCCACCCCCTCCTTGTAACTGTGGCAAATGGCCACAAAGTACTGAGTAAGTTGAAGTGCCAAGACTTCAAATAGGTCATGCATGGTGAACCTTATCAAACCGACTTGAGGGTGATAAGATTGGATGGGTCTAGCATCATTTTGGGCATTGACTGGCTGAGAAGGTATGGGAAGGTGACTTTCGACTACGCCAACAACTCGGTTACATTCACTAAAGATGGGAAAGTCATCACTGTAGAGGGAATCTCTGAAGGAGCCAAGCTCAAGACAATTAGGGCTAAACAGTGGGTAAGAGCTGGCATGATGGGCCACTGCTGTGCTATAGCTTAGCTCAAGAGCTCTAAAGGGGGAAAGGAGCTGTATGTGCCAGGGGAGGTGCAGGAGGTGGTAAAGAAGTATGCTCACCTATTCCAAGAGCCTAAGGGGCTTCCACCTAAGAGAGAGCACAACCACAAAATACCTCTACAACCAGGGGCACAACCAGTAAACATCAGGCCCTACAGATTAAGCCACGAACAGAAGGGGGAAGTGGAGCGGCAAGTTGCTGAGCTGATCAAGGCCAATTTCATACAAAGGAGTACAAGCCCTTATGCTTCACCAGTGCTATTGGTCAAGAAGAAAGACCAGAGTTGGAGGATGTGCGTGGACTACCGACAACTCAACAAAGCCACTGTCAAGGATAAGTATCCCATTCCTATTATTGATGATCTATTAGATGAACTTGAGGGATCTAAATTCTTTTCTAAACTCGACTTGAGGTCGGGTTACCATCAAATCAGAATGCAGGAAGAAGATATAGGCAAGACTGCCTTCCGGACACACGCGGGGCACTACGAGTTCTTGGTGATGCCATTTGGCCTAACCAACGCACCCGCCACCTTTCAATCCCTCATGAATGATATCTTCCAGCCATATCTCAGGAAGTTCGTACTAGTTTTTTTCGATGATATTCTGGTCTACAGCAAGAGCTTGGCTGAGCATGTCAACCACCTGGAGACAGTGCTGAAGACATTGGAAGATAATCAACTACTGGCAAAGAGGAGCAAGTGTTTCTTGGGACAAGAACAAGTGGAATACCTAGGCCACATCATTTCTGCTGAAGGAGTATCCACTGACCCAGAGAAAATAGAAGCTATGGTCAAGTGGCCCAAACCAACCACCCTTAAGGAGCTAAGGAGATTTCTAGGCCTCACAGGCTACTATCGAAAATTCATAAAGGGGTATGGGGCTGTGAGTAAGCCCCTCACTGAGCTGCTCAAAAAGAACAGCTTCAGATGGACCCAAGAGGCTCAGGAAGCATTGGAGAAGCTAAAGACACTAATGACTACTGCCCCTGTACTTGCCATGCCTGACTTCAGCAAACCTTTCTCAATAGAAGTGGATGCAAGTGAGATAGGACTGGGAGCAGTTCTGTCACAGGAAGGAAGACCCCTAGCATACATTAGTAAAGCCATCAGCCCGAGGAACATGAGCCTGTCAACTTACGAGAAGGAATTTCTGGCCATTTTATTGGCTGTTGCAAAGTGGAAGCATTATCTAAGCCCTCAGCCATTTATCATAAGGACAGACCATGAAAGCTTGAAACACCTTCTGGAGCAAAGAATCACTACAGCCATCCAGCAGAAGGGGATGCTGAAACTTATGGGGTTGGAGTACACAATCAGATACAAGAAAGGAAGGGAGAACCAGGCTGCTGATGCCTTATCTAGGAGAGGTCCAGATGAAGGCAGCAGCCATGCCTTGGCTGCTGTGGTACCTACATGGGTAGAAGAGCTTGGGGCAAGTTATGAGGGGGACTCAAAAGCTCAGCAACTGAGAGCTGCAACCCTATTGCTACCAGGGTCCCAAGGAGACTACTCACATCAACAAGGAATCTTGAGGTATAAGGGGAGACTCTATGTGGGCAACAATGGAGGTTTGCGGGCATCCCTAGTTGAGCAAATGCACTCCTCAGCCCTGGGAGGACACTCAGGAGTGGACCACACTTACCGCAGGATCAAGCAATTGTTCTACTGGCCCGAAATGAAGGCAGATATTGAAAAATGGATCAAGTCATGTGTGATCTGCATCAAGAACAAGGTGGACGGGACACCCTATGCAGGGCTTCTACAACCCCTCCAAATACCCACCCAGGCTTGGCAGTTGGTAAGCCTAGATTTCATTGAGTCATTGCCTAAATCTGAGAATAGGGATACTATCTTAGTGGTAGTGGATAAACTGACCAAGTATGCTCATTTCATCCCTCTAACCCATCCTTACACTGCCATGGGAGTTGCCCGCGCTTTCCTAAACTCTGTCTACAAGTTGCATGGTATGCCCGGGGGTATAGTATCGGACAGGGACAAGGTATTTACCAGCCAAGTATGGCAGGATTTATTCAAACTCTTGGGGGTTAAACTGCACCTAAGCACGGCCTATCATCCCCAAACGGATGGCCAGACAGAGAGGGTGAACAGGTGTTCGGAGACATACTTACGGTGCATGTGCTCCCATCAACCCGGCAAGTGGTCTAAGTGGATCTCCCTGGCTGAGTGGTGGTACAACACCAACCACCACTCCTCCCTAGGGATGACCCCATTCGAGGCTCTATACGGGTACAAACCACCAGCATATCCTACTGTGAACCTGGGGACAGAGGTGAACCCCACCGTAGCAGAGTGGAGGAGGGATAGAGAACAGATGCTACAGATGTTGAGAGAAAGGCTACGGGAGGCCCAGAACCGCATGAAGCAAAACGCCGACAGGAGGAGAATAGACAAAGAGTATGAAGTAGGAGAAGAAGTATACCTCAAGCTGCAACCGTACCAGCAAAGCAGCGTGGCAGTTCGCCGCAGTTTGAAGCTCACCTCAAAGTATTACGGGCCGTATAAGATCTTGCAGAAAATTGGGCCCGTCGCTTACCGTTTGCAGCTGCCGGAAGACGCCAAGGTGCACCCTGTTTTTCATGTGTCGCAACTCAATAGGGAGGTTCCAACCGCGAGGCCGGACGCAAGGGTAGAGCTTCAGGCCGACGGGGAGGGTCAGCTCTTAGCGCAGCCGGAGCAGATTCTGGACAGGAGGGTAGTGGAGAGAGGAATCCGAGCTCACTCTCAGGTTCTTGTAAAGTGGAGCAACTTAGATCCAAAGAAGGCGACTTGGGAGGACTGCAGCGTGCTCAATGCGCAATACCCAGGCTTCATCCTCGAGGACAAGGATGATAGTAAGGGGGAGGGGGTGTAACACATGGCTTAGAAGAAAACCGACGAAGCTAGCGTAAGGTAGCTCCAATGGCGAAAGGGATCGCCTGTTAGAGCCTTGGGAAGAAGAGAGTAGAGAGAATGAGGCTTGGAGACGAAGGAGAAGGGGCGTCAGGGCAATAAAGGAGGAGTCAGGGCGTCAGGGGGGTAGGTGAGACGCGACAGGGGAGCAGCACCACTCTGGAGACCTCTCTGGTGGAGCGGGCGAAGATGGTAGCGGATGCAATCCGAATGCAATCACATAAAGGAGGTAGCACTGTAGATGGTCTAGGCCCAGTCCAGGCCCGTAAGTTAGTGTCACTTTTGGCCCATCAGCAGCCCAGTAGTAAATAAACACAATGCTGATTAATGCCTAGAGTAGATTACAATTACAAAAGAGTCCGAGAGTGAGATACACATAAATAGCAGAATGTAATAGAGAAAAGGGCAACGAAAAAACAGTGAATTAATCTTCTTCTCCAACCTTCTACTATTCCCCTATCTTCTTCCCCAATTCTTCTCTTTTCCCCAGTTCTTCTCTCCCTTACTCCCCCATTTCTCTTCTTTTCCCTCAACCATCATCCTCCCCGCCAAGCCGGTCTCAGAGCGATCTCATCCTCGACGGCTGCAGTTCGTCCGGGTGTTACAGTCACTTTCACTTTTTCTTTATCTTTCTTTACTTTCACACTGCAGGCCCACGGCGTCGAGGGTGATCGGCATCGCCGTGCCCACTAGTCACTTGGAGTCGAGGGTGATCGGCATCTCCAAGCACTACATAGGGAGTCCAGGGTGATCGGCATCTCCCACCACAACATAGGGAGTCGAGGGTGATCGGCATCTCCCCTGGGAGTCGAGGGTGATCGGCATCTCCCAGCCAACATCTTGATATGTTGCAACATTATCTTATTTTCTTTTTAAAGCATAACCATGCAGGGTCCGAGAGTTCCAAAAGATGGATGCATACAACCCCAATCAAACAAGAACAGGTTGTAGGTACCACCTATCGTAGTTCACGGCCCAATCCTTTTAACTTTTAATCTCTTTTCATTTCTTCTCTTTACTTATTCTCATCCCGAACCCTATGTTCACAATCTTAGGGTTTACTATGTCCCAAGGACATTATTAACTTTCAGTTACATTTGGCCTAGAGTCTATTAACTCTTTTCGCATTCAACAGAGGCCTAGAGTTTATTAACTCTTATTCATCTTTCACTAAATCTAGAGTTCATTGACTCTATTACCCATTTTCTCACCTTAACCTAGAGTTCATTACTCTAGTTGCATTTTCATCCTTTACCTAGAGTTCCTTAACTCTATTCTTCCCGTTTCACATTCAACTTAGAGTTACATTGACTCTAATTCATTATTCAAGAGTTTTAATTCTACTAGTTCATCTTAGGTTTCCTTTACCTAAATTCCATCTTATGCACAACCTAGAGCTTATTGACTCTATTCTGCATTTTCTTCTTAACTTAGAGTTTCATTAACTCTATTTACACTTAACATAAACCTAGAGTTCCTTGACTCTATGTTGAATACTCTATTTGCAATCTTAGGTTATTTCCTAAGATAATGTCACTCGTTCCTCTAGGTTTAATTCCTAGGTTACCATGCCACTCGTTAAACCCTTAATCTAGGTTTTCTCCTAGTTTTGCAACCATCATACATTTTTCTCTACTTTCTTCCACCTAATTTTCTAGGCTTATACCCTAACATAGTCATGCAACCTTTATCCTTGTTCTTTCAACTCATGCACAATTAACCTATAACAGGTTTATCATAATGTTCTTTTAGGGTTAGGCCCTCATTATCACATACATGGTCCTAATACCCTAACATGCTTACTAACATGCTTTTAGGTCAGAAAATCAAAAGACAAAGGGGAGAGATCACCCATTTTCAAAAGAATCCCCCACCTTGACGTTCTTTGCAAGAAGATTGGATTTGATCTCCTTCTTCTCCAAGAAAATTCCTAAAATAGGAATTAGAATCATAAGAGATCATTTTTATCTCTTCTAAAATCTCTAAAATTACCACATGGAGAAAACCCTAAATTGTTGCTCACATCCCCTTTTTATAGGTTCTCTTTTGACCAAGGAAAAGAGAAGAGCAAAAATCCCCATTTTAGGGCACCTTCACAAAGGAGGGGTTTTGATCTCTCTATCTTCACACAAGAACCTTAAAAATAGAAGAAAACCCTATTTGGGATTTTTCCCAACATTTTTGTACCCAAAAGGAGCCCTAACAGAAAACCCTAAATTTTTCTTACCTCTCTCTTGGTGTTCTTACCCAAGAGAAAAAAGAAAAGAGAAAAGAGGTGTTGGAGCTTGATGTGGAACTCCTCTTGAAGTTCCCTTCAAGTTTCCCAAGCTTCCCCGAGCCTCGCACCCTCAGCCCAAGCCCCCCAGCCCGAGCTGCTGCTGCCGCAGCTGCTTCTCCTGCTGCTTTTTCCCAGGAGCCGCACGCACAAGTGAGAGAGAGGGAGAGAAATGGGAGAGTGAGGGAATGAAGGAGAGAGAGTGAGAGAGGGGTTTTATGCTTATATTAGCTGGGGGGGTGAATTTACCAAATTACCCTCAGTTACAAAAGAATTCATCTCTCTGTCCCAATTTCCTAGCATTGAGTACCGGTACTCGGGTTTGAGTACCGGTACACGGCCTTTTAGTTCCGGTACCAACCTTTGTGTTCCGGTACTAAACCTACGATATCTCCAATTTTGTATAGGGTACCGGTACTCACTCTTGTGTTCCGGTACCCCAGCCAATCTGAGCTTCGGGTACCGGTACTCAACAGCTGGTTCCGGTACCTAGGGACTTAGAATATTTCCTGGAATTCTCCAACCCGAGAGCCCTCTATTGGCCTCCCCTCTATCAGTTCCGGTACCCCTTAATGCGTATCGGTACTCAATGCAACCCGAAGCCTCACAAGTTTGAAGCTTCAGATTTGCGCGTCGTCGACTCGCTTTTCGATCCGAAGGCTCCCGCTTCGATCCGAAACGACCCGAACTCAAGTGTATTCATATTTTGAACACGTTACAAGCGATTTCACCACACTTCGCTATTCCACAGAGTCGGTGCACTACACTATCTCTATGGTGGGTATTACATGCTGGTAGTTGGTGAGCCGTATCATCTCTTTTCATTCTTATATTGGTTTTATTTCCTCTATTCCTATTCTTATCTTACATATAGATAGGCTCATTTTGACATATACGGTGGTTATCATTTATTTGAGCATATTGGATCTTTAGGTTCGATGGTTTTGCATATGGCATATTGCATTCTTGTCAGCTTCGGTCGAGGGTCCCGATGCGATCAAGAAGGTTGGTCACGAACCTGAAGTTTGATCGAGGTTTCGACTCGATCAAGAAGGGGGTCACGGAACTGAAATTTGATCGAGGGCCTAACTCGATCAAGAAGGAGGTCCCGAACATGAAGTTTGATCGAGGTGGTCGACTTCATGCCGACGACGTCACCGCACTTGAGTGTATGTATCTATGGTCACCGTCGCGGGGTGCGCTAATCCGGATGAGTCGTCGATAGGGCGCATGGATCGGTGTATTCATGGTCACTATGTCGATTTGGCCATTGGCGAGGGGTGCGCTTATTCGGGTGAGTCGTCGATAGGGCGCATGGATCGGTGTATTCATGGTCACTATGTCGATTTGGCCATTGGCGAGGGGTGCGCTTATTCGGGTGAGTCGTCGATAGGGCGCATGGATCAGGTTGGTGCGTTATTGTGACATGCTTTGTAGGAGGTCGATGGGCCGATGGAGGTTGTGGCTACCCATGGTTCAGGTTTGGCATGTGCATGGCAAATAGTGGATAGTTGGCATTATGGCATTGCAGTAGTGGCATATTTCTTATTTTGATTACTATGCTTTACTTCACCGTTCCTTACATTACCATATATACCCATTATATCTCTCAATATATTATTCTCTCGGTAAGCACGACTTATCTTCGTGGCGGGTTGTCCCCACCGGGAAACCTTCGATTTGGTTTCTCATGTTCCCTGCTCCACAGGTGTTACGGTCGGTAAGACGAATGTGGGCGCGGCGTGAGGTCTACAACAGTTAGAGCTAGTAACTACCCAGTTTGATTAATTTATATTTTATTTAGTTTCGTTGTTCAGTTAGTCGTGATTTTGAGTTGGACAGAGTGTTTGAAAAGGCGCGCCTTGGCGCCTACTCAGCGCCTCAGGGCATGAGGCGCGCGCCTCAGACGCGCCTCGTAATATTCCGGTCTTAAATTTTTTCAATATATATATTAAAATGTTAAGAGATTGAAAAAAATTCCTACTTTGAACATTTTGTTTCTTTTTTTTCTTGGTCGGTCTCTCTTCCCCCAATGGCAACAAGGCATCAAGTGTTTTTAAGTTGAAAGTTGAGAAAGAAATTTTTTTCTTTTTTAGTTTGAGAACATTTATAAATGTGATTTCTTTATTTTCTTATGGTTATTTTGTTTTTTATGGTTATTTTGAATTTTTTTAAATGTAAAATATTAATTTAAACTAGGCTTGTTAAGAATATTTTATTTTTATTAGAAGTGCGCCTCACCTTCTTGAGGCGCGCGCCTCACGGTGCGCCTCGCACCTAAACTCCGAAAGGCCTTTGTGCCTTTTTGCGCCTCACGCCTTTTCAAATACTCTTGGACATGATTTTCGCTATATACTTACTTGGATTTTGAATAGTACTTTCAGTTGGTTTTCTACCCCTCATGATAATCGGTTTTAAATCAAAAATATTTTCGTGTAGGGAACGATTTTCAAAAAAAAATTCTTAAAATATTTGTGCGTTGTGAATGCTTATTGTGATTGTTACCATTAACAAGTACGCCGTGTAAATAGAGGGAGAAACTCTGTCTATGGCGGATTTGTACGTTCCGAAATTAAGCTGAAAAAATAATAATAATTTTCCGCAAAGCTCTTATTTTAAAAAAATAAAAGATTCCAGCGAGGGGCTCGGGGCGTGACAGGATAGGAGGGACATAGATGGTCCACATCTCCGAGCAGCCTCACCAACCCTATCAACAGCATTGACTCCCACCCCTCGACAGATGATGGGAGCCCCGCCTACCTACGCTCAAGCGAATCGAGCTTCAGTACCACGCTCAACAGATCGACAGCAGCAGGCGCCGAGTGGCTGGGTTTATGCGGCGCAGGTCAAGGACTCGGTTGCGGTCGACAATGTGTTGCAGGTATCATTTTAATTAAAGGCATTAGAACTTGAACATTGTTTGATATCGATGCATCACATTCCTTCATTAGTCAAACATTTGTATTACTGCATGGACTAAAAATAGGGACATTACCACATGTACGAGAGGTGCATATTCCTGATCATGTATTGCATGCGGAGGAGTGGTGTGTGTCGTGTCCGCTGCAGTTAAGGCAGTGGATCATGCTTGCAAATCTGCTGGTCTTGAGACAATTGCAGGATTTTGGTGTGGTGCTAGCGATGGACTGGGTCACTTGCTATTTTGCGATTATAGACTGTAAAGAGAAGACTATAGTCTTCTGTGAGCCAGGTCATGAGAAATTTGTTTATAGGGGTTACAGGAGTACTCTGTTTGCCACGATAATCTCTACATCGAGGGAAAGACAGATGATGAGAAGAAGATGCGTGGCCTAATTGGCGCTATAGTCAAGGTGCCTACGGCAGCGCCGAGACTCGAGAATATCCCTATAATCTGAGAGTTCCCGAAGATGTTTCCTCAAGTTGATTAGCATACCGCCAAATAGAGAGATTGAGTTTGTGATTGACGTAGTCCCTAAAACTACGCTAATCTTGAACACACCCTACTGTATGGAACAGACTGAATTGTGAGAACTAAAGGCGCAACTACAGGATTTGATGGAGAAAGGGTTTGTGATACACAGTGTGTCACTTTGGAAAGCATCGGTGTCGTTTGTAAAGAAGAAGGATGATTCACTAAGATTGTGTGTGGACTGCAGAGAAGTAAACAAAGTGACCATCAAAAACAAATATTCTTTTGCTGCGCATCGATAATCTCTTTGATCAGCTGCAAGGATCTTGTATATTTTCAAAAATTGATCTGCAATCGGGATATCATCAATTGAAGGTGAAATCTGTGTTCATCTCCTTTGTTGGATTAGCATTTTCAGGTGAGTTTAATTTACCGAAAACAACGAATTTCCTCTTATGTCTATTGTAAAATTCAGCATAGTATTTATCGGTGATTTGGTAGTAGAAAATGATTCTATTATTATGTGGAGGTCACTAGCAGCATGAATTTAATTCCTTTATCAACTGTCATAATCTGAAAATTAGATTTAATTGCCATCTAATTGAACTCGTATAGATCCCATTCACTATTAGCATGATAGCAGCATATTATTATTACTTGCATAATCTGTTAGTTTGAGTTTATGCTTGGGATTTGGGAGTGACTGTTCGTGGACAATTGTGACTTGTTACTTGCCGTGGGTCGGTATGATGGTTTGGGAGACTGTTGCATGTATCGAATTGTGCGGAGGGCACCATGCTAGTGTTGATTATGATTTGGTTGATCATCCACATTGGATTATAGCCTGTAGGAGCCACATGGAGCTTGACAGATAGATGCACTATTATACTCGGTAGGGTCACACCTCTCAAGTGCCGCTTCGGAGTTTGGCCTAGCGATTTTGTGTTATAGCAGCCCTTGTACTGACAAACCACCTGCGGGAGTGGTGATTGATCATTGGGGGCAGCCTACGTGCTGATGAGCCACCTGCATGAGTAGTGTCGTGGCCTTAGGAGGGCACAAGCTTGACCGGACTTACGAGTCGAACGGTGGGATTGGGTTATAGTTTTGAGTATCCAGTAGTAGTTTACGTATGCTAGCCATGATTTATAGTTTTCAACATCAATAGTATAGAGGCATGATAGTGGTAGTTTGTTCATCAACATCTGTTTATATCCAACTTTCATCCAGCTCCTTTTACTATTCTTTCCTTTAGTAGACCTAGTGGGTAGGTGGTTGTCGTCGGTGATGGTACCCACTGGGGACTATGGTTCAGTAATTCTCACACCCTCTTGTTGTTTATTTTTCAGAGCCCTCAACTCCAGCTACATCTAATCGAGATAAGAGGATCGCGGAATAGATAGCATCTCCTACTCGAGTCGACTGAGTTAGTAGAGGATCTAGTAGTTGTACTCCTATTTTTGGTAGCAACCTGTACATATTTGGACCGGTAAAAGCCAGTGTTGGTTGTATTTATTTATCGTTGTATCTAGGAGATGGATTATGTATTTTGGATGTGTATGTACAGTGCTGCTTTATATTTCAGTTTGTATCATACTCTGATGCCTATTAGTTGTAGACTCCTAGGATTGTGTAGGTGTGGGCTCCTAAGATTTGTTATTATAGGTGGTTGACGCTTCGTGTGTGTGGGGTTTCCCGTGCATACGACAGGCGGGTCTGTTGGCATACCTAGGGGCTTCCACTATAGCCCGGGGCGTGACATGAAAAGCATGTTTTTTCAGAGCGAAAGCGAAGCCAAACAAGGACAAAATCAAATGTTTTATCCATTGTTAGCACACACACAAGACCCCAAATCTAGAAATCTATACTTCATAGACTAGCATCAAATCGACATCGAGCAAATTCTCTCTCATATTGCCTAAAACTGAACGAAATATAACAGTTTTCATATTACATATTTCAATTGTTCTACTAAATAATGTTATCTCTAATATTGAGATCTCATTGAGGTGAACATAGGCATCATCTTCCTAATTTACAAAGCATACTTTGAGAAAGAACTAGAATTCTCCCATCTCACTAACTTGTTGAAGTTTTATCTCATCCTAAGGCTCTTTACGACAATTAATCAAACAAAATATCGGCCCTAAACATAAATTTCTTAACCATGCTATTCAAGAATGATTTAAACAAAAAATCTCAAGAATAATATCTCATAATTTTATCCTTACAGGCTTGAATCAAATTGGTAGCAGAACAAGTTCTTCCTCTCGTTTTGCATCAAAGGAGACTATACTAATAATTGTTTCTTACCAACTTAGCATATAGGACATATGACTAAACAGTCCTATTTCTCATATTGATGTAGTGTTCTGGTACTTTGAGGCCGTGCGGACGCGTACAGTTAGCTGACCGATATATTTGGAGATGGTCGGATCGAGCGGGAGCCATTTTAGCGCGAAATTGACGCGAAAACGGACTCGGAGTTGCGGGATTAGTGGAAACTAGAGTTTCCAAGAATTCAGGCGCCCGAATCAAGTGTTTCGAACGCCCGGATTGTGTTTTTGGCCAGTCTGAAACTCTGCGTGTTGGAGCATTGTTTCGAGTTGTTTCGAACCCTGATCTAGACGCAAGTTCCGAGCGCCCGAATGGGGTTTAGGGAGCTCAAAAATATCTTTTCCTGCTGGATCCGGTTTAGTTTTGATGCTGTTCCGCAAGCCCATTGTACCCAAAACTATTTTTCTATAAAAAGAGGAAGCAAAGGGGTTTTTTTTAGCTTATCCCCTTCTGCAGCTGAGCCCTAACTCTACCTCTCACCCCCTCCATCCCTTTTCTGGTGCTGAAGAAGAAGCCAAGCAACAACAAGAGCTTCACCAACTGAGCAGCTTGAGCACCTTGAGAGCCCGCTTGTGCTTGCAAAGGCTTTGCATCTGAGGGAGTGGATCACACGCGGACCGTGCGAGCGGACGAACTGAGCTTGGAAGCGGAGTTCTTCTGAGGGATTTGAGGTAGGTTTCGAGTTGTGATTTTGGGTGATTTTAGTTTGGATTTTGGGTTTTTGGATGATATTTATTTGGATTTTTGAGTTTTTGAGCTCTCCTCTATCAATGGCTACAGAGCCCTCTTGCCCAAATTTTTTAGGTTTTCTTCTTCCCTGTGAAGTGGGTTGATTAATAGTTGCAAATTGGGAGCTGGTGCTATTGACATTGAGCTTGGGATTTTCAGAGGCTCTGGTGTGTTTTGGCCTTGGCTAAGGAGCAAGCTTGGGTTATTTTGTGTTTGTGAGTTTGGGACTTGCAGAGGCTTCAGTTAGTTTCGTGGAAGAGAATCGAGCCGCACCGACTTCACTTCGTGATTGGATAAGCATTTTAGGTGGATTGGATTTTATCAAAATTGATGAATTCCCTACTATGTCGATTTATTTAGATGTTCAGCATGCTAGAATAAATATTATGATTTTTTGATAAAATCTATTACTGCCTGCAAATTGGATAAAGGTTATGTTTGGACCTCTGGACAATTTTTGTATGACATAGAGAATTTGACACTAAAAATTGATTAAAAGCATGTATTAACCTACACTATGTTGCTGATTAAATATTTATACTATTCTTTGGACTTAGTCATTTTATTGGTATTTTTCACCCTCAGTAAAGGGTTGTGAGTTATCGTACTAGTGTTGAGTGCATTTACGCTCGTGCCAGGGGGCTGAGTGAATTTTTGTAACAGTCGATAGGCTGGATTCTAATGTTGGGAGCCATCCGGGTTGACGATAGTCCCACACCGTCAAGTATTCTCCAGTTTGTGTCGTGGACACCTGAAGTGTGTGAGTTGTCGATCTAGTTGATCGTTTAAATTGGACTATACCCTACATGAGCCATATTGAGCTCGACTGAGATGCGCTTTCCTCGGCTAGGGTCACGCCCCCCGAGTGCCGCTTCGGAGTTTGGCCTTTGCGTAATGTCGATGCAGCCTGAATAGGGCGACCTACGTCATTCCAGTCCCCTTTAGCGAGAGGCGAATGTGATGATTGTAGGTAGGCGCAGGTTTAACTGGACCCGACATTGTAGTCGATGAGATTGGGCAGACCTAGAGCATCCTGTTAGAATATATGTATTTTCATATCCCTTTTATTCTTTGAGCATAGTAGATAGAGGCATCTATAACTTCATTTTCAGCTTTTACTTTTCGGTTGTTTAGCAGTAAATTTACTTATACCTCTAGTAGACCTAATGGATAGATCGTCGATCTTGATAACGGTACCCACTGAGGACTACTTTCTTTATGTAGTTCTCATGCCCGCTGTTGATGCCCTTTTTGTAGAGACTTCTGCACCCGTTCCAGCGCCGGCAGCCACTCTTGACCGAGAAAAGAGAGTCATGAGCTAGATCTCTACCCAAGTACATATGGACCGAAAGTCGTCCCTGCAGCTAATTTTTAAATAGTAGTCCTCTACAGTCTGACTAATATATTGTACTTTATTTACTGCACTCTGAAAGGTGATTATGTATTTTGAATGTGTATCAGACGTACAGTGGGTCATATTTTAGTTTATTGTAATTTCATTCAAGCTCTGATATATATATTTAGTATTGGTAGATACTATCTTTTACAGATTAGATGATTCGTCTGTGCGGAGTTTTTCCGTATGGATGGTGGATCTATTGGCGAGTCCGCACTCTTACCTGACCCGGGGCGTGACAATTGAGAAATCATCTAGGCAAACGAGCGCAATTGTAATTATCTATATTATTTATATTTACCATACTGACTTTGTGAAGAAAGTAAAATACTTTTCTCTCTAACCCAAAATGCCTATTTGACCTTGCTTATGATTCTGCTTTCTATTTCTGCCACTCTATAGAATGTTTGGTGAATAGAAAAGTGCAGAGCTTCTACTTCAACAAAAAGCTGATATGATACTCTGTGCACTAAAAGTAAAAGCTCCAATTTGAATTTGATGCTTATGATTCTATTGCAGAAAGAAACAGTTAGGGAGACTTTAGCACATTACTTAGCACAACTTAAACAGTACTTTATCAAACAGCTCTACATCCTGCAACAGGCCCAACCAAGCTTCTTTGAGGCAATTAATCAAACATAATAGGCTCACTAACATAAATCTCTAGATCAAGCTACTCATGAACCATATACGCAAAAAAACGTCAAGATTTCTTGCCAATATAACAGAAAACAATAAAACAAGGGAAGGGAGGGGGGGCGCAGGAATCCAAACTATACCCAAAAAAGGAACTACAATAATCAAAATGAAGTACCTGAGAAGCGCGGTGCCGCAGAAATCCTCTTGCAAGTGCAGCGGGAATCTCCCCCCAACGTACATCAAAAAAAACTTCTGCAAATAGCTAATGTCCCCTTTCGGCGACTACACGAAGACAGCACAAATAAAACCCTAGCTTTTAAAAAAAGCCCCTAGTCTTTGGGCTTCTGGGAGGGGAAGAACTATAAGAAGTTTAAGCTTTTGAGTACCTGAACCGATATTTGGTAGAGATGGAACTTCGATGGGGATCCTTCGACGCGCCATCGCGCTTCCTCTTCTTCTTCTTTGTCTTCGTCTTCGTCGTCTTCTTTAAATTCGGCGTCGGCTTCTTCTTGTTGTCGATGCGAATGGAGGTCGTAGGCAGAGGAGGGTAAGGAGTCGGCGCCGTCTTCGTCGCCTCGATGGAGAAGTCGGCGGGGTCTGTGATTGTCTTTTTGCTTCTTCCCGCGCTTCCCCATCTTCGTCGCGTATAGTCGCGGTCGGGAGTTGTCCCCCACTCGATGGAGTTTCTCAGGAGTAAGCACCATTGGCACGTGCAATGCACGTGCGCTGAGGACGGTCTGGTCACAACTCGGAAGTAATTCCAACCGCACAGCAGCAACACCGTGTAGTTACATGTATTTTCAATTGCAAATATATTTAAATTTGGTATTTAATTTGATTTACTCTCTAGTTAATATTGTATAAAAATTTCTAACTGCAACGTTTAAAACAATATTTAAATTGGATGCAGTTACAACGGTAATAATTAGAAAAAATTACTTTAAATAGAAGGTAAACTTATTTTCTTCATCATTTATATAATAAAAAATATATTTTTTTTTACATTTGATGTATTCTCACCATCATATACATGAAGTGATAAATATTTAAAAATACAAGCATCCATTCAAATAAAGGCAGCAAATGGTTTGCCGCCTGTAAAAGCGGCAAATCGTTTGCCGCTTTTAAAAGCGGCAAATGGTTTGCCTCTTTTAAAAGCGGCAAACCATTTGCCGCTTTTAATCCACTTAAAACCCTACCTCCCGCACTTCTTCTTCTCTTCTTCTTCCCTTCTTCTTCTTCTCCCTGCTTTCTCCCCGCACAGTGCCCCCCGCACAGTAACCCTCTCTCTCTCCCGCACAGATCATCTCTCTTCTCCCCTTCTCCCCGCAGCCCTCTCTCTCTCTCTCTCTCTCTCTCTCTCTCACGCACACTGCCAGACACATTCTCTCTCTCTCACGCGCACTCTTCTCTCTCACTCTCACTCTCACGCACTGTGCACAATGCACAGTGCACAGTGCACAGTGCACATTGCTCATTTTCCTACAGTGAGCTCGAGCTCTCTCCCTCTACTTCTTACTTGAGGTACATTTTTCCCTATATATTTTTTTTCGTAGTTTAATTTATTTTATTTAGGGTTTAAAAAATTAATTAAGTAGAAAATTAGTATGTTAATTAGTAAGTAGGAAAATCACTAATTAAGTAAGTAGGAAATCACTAATCGATAGTAAAAAAAATTAGTAAGTAGAAAATTAGTATGTTAGAGTCCACTTTTGGCATCCTTTGTGGTTGTGCTGTTTTGTATTTGCCATTTTTTCTTGTGCTAGATACATATTTGGACTTCACAGTTTATAAGACGGTCCTTCATTTTTTGAGAGGTACAGACAAGTTTTAAAATTCTTCATCATTTCTGCTGTTGTATTTATTTTTTTACTACTGTCTTCTATGGTTTCGAACAATTACATAGTGGTTAAAAGAAGCAAATCTGGGCTGTTTGTTTGCCGTCATTTTTATCTAGAGCTTCAAGTTTTATGTTTGTTTCCCACATGAAAGTGGTCGTTGTCATGTTGAGAATGAACTTGCTGGGTTTTCTTTGAATAGCTTTTATTAGCATAGATTAATTGATAGCTCCTGTTTATCCTTTCCTAAGATTGGTTTAGATCATGTGAATCTCAAGCATATTTTTACCAGTGATCTCTTTGTTGTGATGCTCACCTTAGATCCCTCGTTTCATTTTATAACTCTTTAAATGCAAAAATAGATTGTAGAATACCCTCCCCTGAATATTATTTTAGTGATGTGGATTAAAATAAAAATTAAATAGAAAATTATTATACAATTAGATGCATTATTTAATATCTAATATTATTAGATGCATTTTTTTAGTATTTATTTTTCTGAATATTATTTTTTTGTTGAAATTAGGATGTCTCAAAATATAGCTATTAGTGTTAACTGGGATGGACAACTTGTTATACAAGATTATAATCCACAGTATATTGGAGGTCGTAAGAAATTAAGTGGCATTCCAATGAATATTACATTTAGGAATTTTGAGAGAAAAATGTATAGAATTACCAATATAAGAAGAGATGAGTGGCTTCTAATTATTAAAGTTCGATATCCAATGGGAGAAAATCAATATGATGTGATCGAATTACGGATGATGACTCATTGTGTGGTATGATGGCATTATCAAGGAATTGTTCATGCTTGATAATCTACATTGAGAAGCAGATGGTTGCATCTCACGGCTATTATTCAAGAATGTTAAATAGTGAATTAGACGTAGATGTAATATCTCCTATGGCTGAAAGAGAACCATTTCATGATGACATCGGAGGTGGAGCAAATATATCTAGGTTAGTATTACAAATTGTGGCTTTATATAATTTTTTAGTTAAAATAAACGTTTAAATTGATTAATTATTCAATTGCAGAGAGTACGGAGTTGTCCGTCCTCCGTCTCTCCCACGTAGTAGTGATCGTGCCACGACATCCAGATCGCTCGCTCCACTTGGTGGACAACAAAACGATACATACGAATATGGGTAAGCATACATTATAATTATTTTTATTATATAACTTTTTTAGCGAGAGATTAATAATGAAAAATATATGCAGAAATCCGTCTTCTCACAATGTGCATGACTTGGGATCCTATCCGTTGGGAGATGTACATGACTTTGGATCCTATCATGCCGTAACCGAGTTTGAGGGGATACAAAATCAGACTCAAGCGGAGGTGCACCAAGTGGAGCAAGCGGAGGTGCAACAAGAAATTTTTGAAGAACAACATAATACTGATCATGAGGATGATGAGCATCCTGGGGTGGCGGAAGTTCACTACAGTGATGCGGATCATGACGGCGAACTGGGGGTCCTTTCAGATATCATATACGCTGATGTCGCCGATCCAACCACAAATAATGAATATGTAGATGATCCAGATGAAGGTGTCGAGTTCATAGATCATCCAGAGCAGTTTGTAGATGATGCCGAATGGATGGATCAGTATGAAATCGATCCCACAGAATTCGATCGTGCTCAAATTGAAGAGTCCCCTCCTACTATTGATGGATCATGGGTTGAGCGTGTGTTCAGTGACAAATCAAGTTTATTGCATACTCTTGAGGAATGGCACATTTCTCACAACGTACAAATGAAAGTGTTAAAGTCGACCACAAAAGCTTATACAGTGAGATGCATGGTTGACTCGTGTCCTTGGAGATTACATGCTTCGGTACCAAAGGATGCGAATTATTTTAGAGTCAAAACATATGCCGGGTAGCATACTTGTTTACTTCCGGTGCTGAACACTGCCCATAGAAATTGTACATCATCTCTTATATGTACACGCATTCTTCCATCATTGAAAGTCAAACTTTCTTTGACGCCGGTGAAAATACAAGTAAAAATGCATTCTGAATTGCATGTGACCCTAGATGCTCCGCCAGCCATGGTTGCAGCTGCTGCACGCGCATATATATTATTTCAGATTGGATGCAGCTTATTCCCAAACACCACTGGATATCGGGTACATCTCAAGTGGCTACCGCTACTTGAGAATTTTGTAGTATGTGGCGGGCTAGCTTGGGGCGCAGCTAGTTTGGCCCATCTATATCGTGCATTGGGGAATGCATCGATGAGGGGGAGGGCCGAGTGTTGTGCATTCAGTACATTATTACAGGTAAACTCACTATTTTTTTACCAGTATTTTAATTATCTATTTTTTCTTTGTAGATATGGGCGTGAGACCATATACATATCGGCCGTCCCGACAGAGTTGGGGCTCCGCCAGATCTTGATGATTGTCCGCTCGGATGTCGGTACGTTAAATATTTATATATGTCTCGATGATTAATACAATATTTTTGCATCATTGATTTTAGGTATTGTGATATAATGTCTTATCTTTTTTTTTTTTTTTTTTTTTGCAGATGGAATATGAGTTTACATTTTTGAGGGAATGTCAGAGCAACCGATATTGAGTTTTATCGGGATGAGCTTGATCAGCAGCGGGACTCTCAAGTACATAAATTTTTTGTAAGTTACATACATATAGATTAATTTTAAATTTTATATTAATTAAAATTTATTAATTTTCGCAGGTTACTTGGACTCCTTATACTGAGGAGATTTTGCATGATCTTCCACTTTTTTGTCTTGAGGACTCCGCAGTATGGCGTGCCAGGATTTGCTTGATATGCTTCCACATAGTGGAGTTACATCTACCTGATCGAGTTTTCCGTCAGTTTGGATTAGTTCAGCATATACCAGAGCCTGTGGAGGCTATACGGCGGATTTCATCGCAGGGTAGATCGGGAGAGGACTGGGCAACATTTCATGCTTCTTATATTCTCCGATGGACTGATCGTCTAGATCATATTGCGGAGCAGAGTGCCTTCGTCGACCCAGATCCAGCACTTGCCACCTCCTTGTATATGCAGTGGTATTGGGATATCACAAGGAGGTGGATTTCTCATCCCGTACAGCGACCTCCACTCACTTTTTTACCACGGGGGTATATCGAGCGAACTTTGGTAAGATCATTTAATAATTTTTCCCTTATATATTAATAGTGGTTTATATAAAGTTCGTTTATATAAATATGTGTTATTTTATAGGTGGATACTCTGCGCCGTACTGTCAGGAGTCTAGGACATTTGATGGATGATCCTCCAGAGCCGTCTGGATTGATGGACGCTCTAGGATATATACGGATGGACATCGAGAATGTCTTAGAGAGACTCCCCGCATTAGCTGCTTCTGTACAGCATCCAGAGCCACCTCCGGATGATATTCCCTCGACGTCCACGCCGGCATACGATTTTCCATCCGCATCCGTTCCGATTCTTCATTCCGACGTTCCCTCAACATCAGACGTCCTTCATTTCAATTTTCCTTCATATGACGTCCCATCTACATCTGAGGTACATCAGGTTGATACTTTAGTTGCTCCGATCCCTCCATCGGATGTTCCATCCACATCAGATGTTCCATCCACATCAGATGTGAGTCCAGTTGGTGCTACATATCGACGGAGGCGACGGCGCCACGATCATATTACTACTGAACCTGTACCTGAGACGCAAGAGGGGACGCAGTCATCAGTGCTTGACACGCAGAGGACGGATGTACTTGTCGAGGGCATCTCCATCGAGCATATTGATAAGATACATGGCATTGAGCATGTACAGCCTGAGATGGAGGATGATGATAATGTGCCTATTCGAGCACTGGGTCGGCGGCGCGGACCCGGACGCGAAGGTAGAGGCGGACGAAAACGTGGTCGGTCGCGAGGGCGTGGAGAGTAGTCCACATTTTTGTTAGGACATCTTGGTATTTTCATATTTCTTTTATTTGTTGCATATATAATTTTTACATTATTATATTCATTCTTTTATAATTCGGACATTTATATTTGATGCTCAGAACATTCAGACCATTCATTCTTTTTTTTTTGGTTGTGATGTGATTAATATTTTTGTGTTGTGGTGTGATGTTGTGATGTTGTGATGTTGTGGTGTGATGTTGTGATGTTGATATATTCCTTGTTGTGATGTTGTGAAGTTGATATATTCCTTGTTGTGATGTTGTGATTGAATTGTATGGATGTCAAATATTGTGATTGAATTATTTGGATGTCAAATGTTGTGATTGAATTGTATGAATATCAAATGTTGTGATCGAATTGTACGATGTAATTGAAATATATAATTATTTGGATGTCAAATGTTGTGATTGAATTGTATGAATATCAAATGTTGTGATCGAATTGTACGATGTAATTGAAATATATGGAAATTGTATTAATGGTTTTTTTTTTTTTTTATGTGAAGTCTGGCTGGTGTGTCAAAAAGCATGAAAGAGGCAAACCATTTGCCTCTTTTAAAAGAGGCAAATGGTTTGCCTCTTTTACGGGACTACGACAAATTTTCAGAAAGCGGTGAACCATTTACCACTTTTCAAGAAAGCGGCAAATGGTTCACCGCTTTTGGGTCCCCTGACTTCCGGAGGCCTATTTTTGCAAATAAATTTTTTAGAAGACTATTTTTGTAATATAGAATGTTAGGGTGGTTAGTTTTGTAAATAACCCTTTTGATTACATCCAAATCAAATAAGCCGTATGCAGCTGTAGCTATTGTATTTTTATTGTATGCATCTTCAATTGTACTATATTATCAATTACATCCAACTAAATGACTCATATGTTGCAGGATAACTTGCAATCAATAATGCAAGATACCCATTTCTCTCTGTGGTCATATTTTTTGGGGTTACTTTGCATTGTTATTAATGTTGTATTACCTACAAAATTATATGCAGTATGAAGCAAATGTAATAGTATAAAAAGATTATGTAGGTTTTTCTATAATCCTGACAGGATAATGCAAATCAAACAAGCCCGGTTTGATATATGGCTAAAAATTAGGGAGTTAAATTTTTCTACTTTAATATTTTATAAAGTAAATGTTATCCATATAAAAAGTTTTTCTTTAATGCTATTTAGTTGCGTCATAAATGAAAGTAAAAAGAGGAGAGAAAATATAGAGAGAGAAAGAGCTGATAGAGAAAGTGAGAAAAAAAAAGGAGAGAGAATGTAAGAAAAGAGAAAAGAAGAAGAGGGAAAAGGAAAAATAAGAAAAAGTGACGAGAGAGAAAGTGAGGAGAGAGAAGAAGATGAGGAGAAGGAAAGTGAAGGAAGCTAAAGATATGATAGAGGAATGAGAGAGAAAGTGAAGAGGGATGAGAAGAGAGAAGATGAAGACAGACAATGCAAGAAGAAAGGGATGGGAGAGAAAGTGAGAATTGATAAAATAAAGAGAAAGACAAAGTAAAGAGAGAGAAAGTAAGAATTGAGAAAATAAAGAGAAAGAAAGTGAGAATAGAGAAATAAAGAGAGAACGCGAAGAGATAGAAAATGAGGAGAAATTAATGAATAAGGAAAGAGAAAGTGAAAGAAGATAAAATATGAAAAAATGGACAAGAAAGAAAATATAGAGGGAAATTGAAGAGATATAAGATAAGGAAAGAGAGAGTAAAGAGAAAGAAAATATGAGATTTGATCGTTTGAGGTGGGTATTAGATGCTGGTAGTCGATGAGCTTATACCATCTCCTTTTTTTCCATATACTGATTTTATTCTCTCTATCTCTATTATTGTCTTACATATAGACAGGCTGGTTTTGACCTATATTGTGATGACCCGGATCTCCGCAGAGCTGCTACAGTGCGTTGGGGTGGCTGTTGGAGGCCTACATGGTGTGTTGGAGGTGTTTGGGGCATAATTGGGCACAAGAGTTGGACTTCGGGCCCAAAGGGATCATGTGAGTGATCGGAGGACCCCGTGGAGGGTTTAGAAGTGGTTTCGCGCGAATCGGAGATTTAAATTGGGCTCCGCACGAAGTTTTGACTAAGAACGTATTTCCGGGTGCCTTCGACAATTTTTAGAGTTGGAATTTGACGAAACGGACGTCAAATTCGGATTCAGCGCGCGAAAACGGTCAAAATGGACTACCCACTTGATGTTTTTGAGCTCGGGTTACTGTTCACTGCCGGAACAGTGATTCCGGCGATCGCCGGCGGCGGCGGGCAGCGGCGGCGCGGCCTCGGGCAGGCGGCAGCACGGCGGCGGGCAGGCGCGGGCAGCGCGCAGCGCGCGGGCAGGGGCGCGGGCAGGCGCGCGGTCCACGCGCCGGCGTGCACCAGAGCGGAGTGCCACGTGGCGACTTCCCATTGGATGGTTCACAGCTCGCGGTCCACGGAACTATGTGGTGTATGGTGGATTAAGCGGGAAGACACGTGGCAGCGTAGCATTGGTCCGGTGTATGGCGTATCGTGCACCGGGTGCAGCGAGCACGTGGCTTGGACACGTGGCGCGCGAGGATTGGACTGGATACTGTGCGCGCAGATTGCAGGTAGCGTGGTGCACGGTGGACCGGTTGGAGACACGTGGCATCACGTTGTTGGTTCGGTGTTTGGGGGTGTCGTGCACCGGGTGCAGCGAGTGTTTGGATTGGACACGTGGCGCGTGAGGATTGGGTGTGCTACTGTGCGCGTACGGCGTGGCAGGCGGCGGTGGCAGGCGGCCGGCAGGCGGGGTAGGCGGCGGCCGGCTGGCGTGGCGGGCACGGCAGCAGGGTGGCGCACGCGGGCGCCACGTGGCGGCCCGCCATTGGCGGGCGCCAACGGCCCCGTTGACCAGGGTGCACCACGTGGCGTGAGAGGAGAGGCCGGATCCGCTGTTCCGTGTTCTGGGACACGTGTCTGTGCGTGGAGCGGGTCGGACGGCCGTGCGGTCCGACCGGATCGCGTGCGGGGTGTGGGCCGGGCCGGGCTGAGTTACTGTGCGCGCCCGGTTTCGGGGCCCAAAAGTTTCGGGCGCCCGAAACCGGGGACACCCCGGGTATTTTGGAATTGTTTTGGTAGGCCTATATAAGGCAGCCCACTTCCCTCATTTCCTTTCCTTTTTTCGAACTTTAGAGAGGGAATGAGAGGGAGAGATCTATATGAAAGTTGTTCCCCTTGATGTCCTGGATCTTGTGGTGGATTCCCAGAATCTCTGGAAGCTCGGCAACGGCGATATCATTTTTACAGTTCGCCTCGGTTTTCGCCCTATTTCGGCCCATTACCGTCGCAGTTCAGTCAGAAATTCGCTGTGAGCAAACCAGGAGGAGTTTTTGGATGATTTCTTCGACAGCGTGTTCCTGAGAGGTAAGGCTTCGATTTTCGTGTTGATCGCTTCGCTCCGTTTCGCACTTTTGGTATGTTTCCCGAGGCATCTTTGACCCCCATTTTTCTGTGGTGGATTTTGGACAGCACCGTCTTGTCGATTTTATATCTCAGCCTAGGAACATCGGATCAAGACGTTTCAGGACTCGATTTTGATCTACTCATCGCGAGGAACGCAATGGTGATTTTTCTGAGATTTTAGAAAAATTGTTTCGAGATGATAATCACTGTTTTCTCAGTGTACTGTGTACAGTTTTTCTTCACAGTTGTTGATTGGATTACCGCCTTGCCGAATTTATAACTTGGCTTACCGAACTCTGTTTTGGGCGTGCAAGGTACCGTTGCGAAGCTATCGACGCGAGGATCGCCGTGATATTTTTCTGGGAATTTTCTGGGCACTTCCTGCAGGTGATAATTTAACAGTTCTGGGACTGTTGTTGTATGTATTTGTAAGAGCACTATTTGAGAGCCTAAGTGTATTTAGTGGACTTTGTGTTGTGCCAGGAGTGTTTCGGGTGTACTGTTCTTGTTGGAGCGCAGGATTGGAGTTTTTGGTATTTTCAGCTGTACGGACCCGGACAGTTAGCGCTTCAGGTGGGTGGTTGTTGCATGCCTCTACACCTGGCTTACTTACTAAGTTTATTAGAAAACCCCCAATGTTGAGTTTAATGATTAAGTATCCTGCATGTTTGAATGATATAGATGTGAGCCTATCCTTTGAGATTTCTTTGGTGGGTATAGCATGTTGGGGATATTACTAGGGTAATACTGCTGTAGGAACATGATCATTGGGATAATTTATTATTGATAATTGACATGCTACTTTAGCACCCAGACTTTATGAAAATGGATTAAATAGATTAATTGGTGGGACATAACGACTTATTTATGTGCGGGTTTCACTCTGGAAATTTATTATGGATCAGGGATCATATACATGTGTAGTTGATTGACAATCTTAGCATGATGGGTATATCTATGTGGATTTATTACTCGTTACACATGTGAAACTGTTATTTGATATATTCCCTCTTTCATCTTGTATGAGGACTTTTGCATGCTTATTTGGACATCTAGATAGGCCACTATTTTATTGCTACACTATCATATTGGGATTTGACTTAGGAGAAACCATGATTGCTCTCTTTCTCCTTTTTATTTAGACTTTTGAGTCATGTTGCTCGGGTTCGAGCAGAGGTTTGGGATAGTGTAGCTGGGACCTGAGGGTCAGCGATAGGTGTACCTGATGTTGGATTGTGGGCTATTGCGGCAACCGCGGACAGTAGGCGGTTGACCAGATCTTGATTATTTCACCCAATTGTGGGTTGGGGGTTATTGCGGTGACCGCGGACTTTGGGCGGTTGACCGGATGTTTACTATTGCATCAGATTGGGTATTAGATTTCTCTAGTGGATGGTATTTCCCACTTTTGAGTATTATTGTATCGGATCGGGGTTTCATTAGTGGACGGAGTTTCCCACTTTGATCATTGTCATGATCCAGTCCTGCTATTGTGAGATATTGGTTACAGAGATGCTTGATACAGTGATACTTTACTCGTGTGGGTCGCTCCCCTCGAGTGCCACTCCGGAGTAGGCTTTAGACCGTGTTGGGTTCCGGTCAGTTGGTGAGTTGTGAGTGATGGCAGAGCAGGCAGTACCAGTTTACTGGTGGCACTAGATTGGGTCTATTTAGCCAGACGTTGTTTCCTGGTGCATTCATACCGTCACTTCCTTCGGTATTGCATTTAGAGGCATACTTGTTGTGGTTTCCCCTTTTATTCAGTAGTTCTGTTTACAGCTTTACTACCTGCCCTTTTCTTGCCTCTAGTAGACTTAGTGGGTACGCCGGAGCTTGAGGCTTTACCCACAGGGGGAGGCTACTGGTTTACTAGTGGTTCTCACCCCCACTGTTGTTTCCTCTTCTTTTCCCCCCCCTGTTTTGCAGAGTCCTCTTTGGAGTTGCTGATCTTCGGTCGTTGTTCGGGGCGAGGGAGTCACGAGCTAGATCGTTACCACCCGAGGAGTGTAGCTGTATCCCCTGGTTGGAGATTCCTCGTAGCTGTTGGCTGGTTTTTACTGTTTATCTGGAGGAGAGAGATCTTTTGTATTTGGAGAGACTGATGTACTATAGTTTTAGTTTATCTCCTTTTATAGTCGAGAGATGCTGTACTGAGGACATTGTATAATGATTATCCGTATTTATGGGAATGGATATTGTACCTTATTTCATGATGTATAGTAATTGGATTTTATTTTACAGCATTTTATTTCAGCTCTGATATTTGTGTAGCTATAGTACTATCTTTTGCAGGTTAGACGCTTCGCCTATGCGGGTTTTGGCATAGGTGGCGGATCTGTTGGCGAGCCCGGGTCGCAGTTTCGACCCCGGGGCGTGACATATATGGTGGTTATCATTTATTTGAACATATTTGGATCTTTAGGTCCGAGGGTTTAGGCATATGGCATCATGGTTCGGCTTTGGCCAAGATTCTCGACTTCATACCGACAGCTTTATTAGTCATAGCACTTGAGTGTATTCATGGTCACCGACTCGGTTGGCCACTAACGAGGGGTACGTTTATCTGGATAGCTCTTCTTTATGGCGCATGGGTCAGGTCATGCAGGTTGTGACAGGCATTGCTGGAGGTCGATCGGCCAATGGCAATTGTGGTTTATCCACAGGCACAGGTTTGGATTTGGCATTGGCATGGCATATACTGAACATGTGGTATTATAGCATTGCAGTAGTGGCATATGTCACGCCCCGGGGTCGAAACTACGACCCGGCCCGCCAACAAATCCGCCGCCCATACGGGAAGCCCTGTATAGACGAAGCGTCTAACCTGCAAAAGAAGGATACTAAAGCTATACAGATATCAGAGCTGAAAAGTAAACTACTGAATTAAATATAATACAACTGTCAAATAGTACAAGTCTGAACCTCACTACAAAAGTCTCTCAAAATAAAACTCTCAAAAGTAACTAACTACTAAAATCCAGCAGACTGTACTACTAAGCTCCAAAAAGGGTACCGCTATACTCCAAGGACGGGTAGGGAACTAGCTCGCGACTCCCTCACCTCGATCAGCAACAAAAGGATCAACAACTGGAGTAGCAGGAACTGGAGAAAGGGTCCCCGGGGAAAGACACCACAGCGGGTGTGAGAACTACATCACACAGTAGTTCTCAGTGGGTACCGCTACCAAGCCCGACGGTCTGCCCACTAAGTCTGCTAGAGGCATAAGATAACAGGAAAACTGTAATAATGAAAAAATAAGCTGGAAAGAGTCTACAGCTATCATGCCTCTATCTACAATGCTCAAAGGGTGATACAGATGAAAATAATGCATCGACTCTAACCCAAGTACTCAATCAACCCAATCACAGTGACTGCCACATAGGGTCCAGTCAAACCTGCGCCCACCTACTGCCATTACATCCACGGAGGACTGGACTTACGTAGGGAGTCCGTGACTGCCAAAACTGGCCCAGCCAGAGGGACTGCGTCGACAAGTCGCGATAGCAAAGTAACAGGCCCAGCTCCGGAGTGGCACTCGAGGGGCGCGACCCCACCGAGAAAAGTATCTGCGCATCTCTGTTGAGCTCAATATGGCTCATGCAGGCTATAATCCAAATCCACGATCAATCAGATCGACAATGTCCAACTCACAATACTAGCCCACTGGCTGGAGGTACTCAACAGCCGGGACCGTCGTCAACCAAACGGCTCCCAAAACAGGACATCCAACTCACAGACGAGAAAGAACCAACCGACACAGTAAGGGTCCGAGAATCCCGAAAGGTCGGTGTCTAGAATCCCAATCAAACAAGAACAGACTCCAGACTCAACCTTTCAAAGTTCTCGACCCCTTATAGTTCGGGAAACAACTCCCTTGGTAAAAACATACGGAAGAAACCAACCAGGATCCGAAAGTTCCGGGAGACCATCACCTACAATCCTATCAAACAAGAACAGGTTCCAGGTACAGCCCCCGTAGCTTTCGTCCCGAAAAAAGCGAACGACCCCTAGAACCCAGGTCACCCAAACTCTCTTGGGTGAGAAAGTTTGTAATAAAAGATGACAGTTATTACTGAAAATTATTTTAATCTGAGAAACCCAATTTAATATATTTTAGTTCTTTAATAAAATCAGTTCAAATAAGTTTTATTTTTCAAACCCCGAAGGGCTATTGCCTTCACCCAAATCAAACAACAACAGGCTCCGGCGACCTCTCGAAGTTTGGAAGGAAAACATTAGTTTATAGAAATTATGTGTGTCAAAAAAAAAAAAAAAAACAGTCTGGGTTCTAGGTCTCGCTATCACTGGTATACTGTGATGACCCGGATCTCCGCAGAGCTTTTGCAGTGTGATCAGCGACTTCTGGAGCCTTATTCGGTGTGATGAAGGTGTTTGTACGCAAATCGAGCCTCAAGATTGGACCCAGCGCGAAATTTGGATTAAGTTTATCTGTCCGGATGCCTTCGATAAATTTTAGAAGTGGAATTTAGCAAAATGGACATCGAATTTGGAATCAGGCGAAAACGATGAAAATGGACTATTTACTTTTATTTTTTTCGGAGCCCGGATGCCAAAACACGAATTTCGAGGCTCCTTGTTACTGTTCCGGCAGGCTAGGGCAGCACCGCGCGCGGGCAGGTGGTGGAGCGCGGCGGTGCGGGCGCGGGCAGGCAAATGCACGGCGGCGGGCAGGCTGGTCCACGGTTTTGGGCGTGCACCGGGACCAGCGGACTTCGGCTTGGATACGTGGCGCGCGGGGAGTGGTCGGTCAACGCACGCGCGACAGCGCGCCGGGTGTGGCGCACGGTGGACCCCGCCAGTCCACGTGTCGCCCGCTCATTGGCGGGCGCAGCGACCTGGCTGGGCTGCCGTGAACCGCGGCCCACGGTCCCGCCGTGGACCGCGCTGCCACGCGGCGCGCCGCGATTGGCGGGCGCGCGGGGCACAGAACGGGTGACGTGGCGCACCGAGAGAGATTCGGGCGCGCATAGTAACGGGTTTGGCCCGAATTCGGGCGCCCGAATCCGGATCCTCTTGGATGTTGGGCTTGGGCTATAAATAACCCCTTTGGGCTTCTTTTTGAGGGCTTTTCCGAGCTCCTCTTGGGCTGAGGCCTTAAGGAAGGTTGTTCCACTCTCTCTCCTACACCCTTCGATGGATCTCCGAATTTTTTGGAGGCCGCGGCATTGGCGTTTACTGCGACGCGACGCACTTTGACGCTCCTTGGATTTTGGCTTCTACCATCGCATTTCAGTGCGCGAGACCCCCTGAGCTACCCCGTTGGACTTTTGAGCTAATTTTTAGGGCAGCGCGTTCACGAGAGGTACGCTTTCGATTTTCGTGTTGATCACTTCACCTTATTTTGAGTTCTTGGCATGGTTTACGAGGCATCTTTGAACCCCTTTTCTGTTGGTGGTTTTCTGGATAGCGCAAACTTGTCGGATTTTTATCTCTACACTCGGGTATCGGATTTCAACGTACGAGGACTCGATCGACATCTACACTTCGAGAGGAACGCGCTCGTATTTTTATTAGAATTTTGGAGGACTCTTCAAAGGTGATAATTAAGCTTCTTTGGGGACTGTTTTTCTGTAGGCTTGTGTTTGTGAAGGTTTGGCTTACAGGTGTCAGAATAAGGTGTATAAATACTCAATTTGCATCTACTCGTCGCAAGAATCACAGTGGTAATTTTTTTGGGATTTTTGGAGGACTACACGCAGGTGAAAAATCCCCTTCTTTGTGCTAGTTGGTAAAAACAACATGTGCTGTTTGGGTGTTGTGGGGTGTTGATCGTGTTGCTGTTGGTTGTGTTGTTTGTTGAGCAGAGGCTTGCGCGACCGTATACCGAGGGTGCAGTTCCGGCGGATTTTGATAGCGTGTGACTACGCACTTCACCAACTTCGGCTTTGCCTGCGGAAAGCGTTTCAAGTGTGTTGCCTTGTCCCCGGAACTGGTGGACGGTTCTCTAATTCTATTTGATAGAATGCATGCATGTTTAGGGTACATTGTTTGTGATTGAGAGGTAAGCTTAGTAATGTTAATTGTCTAGGAGAATTGCAAGATTAATATTCATGTTATATTATGAGGACTTGCGTGATTCGGATATCCATGTTGGTGATTAGGGAAAGCTTACCTAAGGGATTGTTACCATCTGTGACTTATAGCATGGATGATTAAGGTACAACTATTAGAATTGAGATGTAAGCGTGGAAAGTGGCCTAGATCATGTGGATTAATGCTTACTTGATTATTGTACATGCTTTAGAGGATTTGAGATCTAGCATTCTTGATGGCTATGTTCATGTTATACTAGATGAGATAGAGTTCATGCTCGATTACCCTTTGGCATATATATGCAGATATTACTCTGAGGAGTTATTATGGATTATGGATCATGGATATTGGATAGGTGTAGCTCATTAGTGATTCTGGCATGTGCTTACTTATGTGGAGCTGCTATTTGTTATTATCTTGTATCTTCCGTGAGGACAAAGCATGCTTGTATGGACATCTAGATAGGCCATCTTTTATCGCTATACTATCATGTTGGAACTTGACTTACGAGAAATTATGTTTGCTTCTTTTCTCTTATTCGTTAGTCAGGCGGTTCTTGTTGCTCGAGTTGAGCAGGGGTTTGGGATAGTGTAGTCGAGACTACGAGTCTGGGGCAGGTTGGACTTGATTGTGGGTTGTGGGTGTTGCGGCGACCGCAGATATTGGGCGGTTGACCGGATATGTCCTTGTGCATCAGATTGGGTATCGGATTTCCCTTTAGTGGATGGAGTTTCTGTTGGGTTATAAGTAATTGGATCTAAATAGGGGAAAAAACACCTAGAGGGGGGTGAATAGGTGTAAACAATAAACACTCAAAAAATCATTGCGCAAATAAACCCAATGCGGAAAAATAAAAGAACACGCAAGATTTTTACGTGGAAAAACTCCAAACCGGAGTAAAAAACCACGGGACCGATAACACGGCGAAATCCACTAGAATTAAACCACGTACAAGGTGATATACCGTACTCACAGACGACTCAACCTTTTTCATACGCTCCTAGTAGATCTTCCCGCTCGCTCCACGACGCTTCTCGAATCCACGATCCGCGCCCAACGCTGAATCCACAGCGTCCAACGTCGAGTCCACGACGTCCAACCGAATCCACGGTCTTCACCCAGTAGCACGCTTCGAATCCACGAACGTACCTCGCTCCGAATCCACGAGAGCGGTTGCACCTTGAATCCACAAGGCCACGCGAGTCCACGCGCCGATTTTGGGGTAAATCGTTGTTGTTTTGGGTGGTGATGATCCGCCGAATACTTAGATCAAAGATAGATCGGAAATACCATCTAAGTATTCATTGATTTGATTCTACTCAAAATGTGAGTATGGAAAACCTAGAATCAAATCAATCAATATAGATGAAGAAACATAGAATAAATCTATTGATTTCCTTTCTTCTCTATATATGTGGATTTTTCTTTTCGGCTATTTTCTTCTGTAATAGCGGATGCCCTAGAAATGAATACAGGGCCTATTTATAGGTTAGAAACCATTGGAAGAAGATAGGATCAAAAACTGCCTTTTCTGGAGAAATTTACCGACGGCGATCCGGATTGGAATTGACGATCCGGATTGCAGAAGCAAGAAAGACGATTTCCAGAAAATGCCTGTTCGGGATCCGGATCACAAAGTCCGATCCGGATCGTTCATACAGTTTTACCAGAACATCAATGTTCGGGATCCGGATTGCAAGTCCTGATCCGGATCGAGGAAGCACACAGGTAAAACTAGTGTTCGGGATCCGGATCAGAGGATGCTGCGATCCGGATTGAACCAGTGTATGAACAAACACCCTTCGGGATCCGGATTGCCGAGCCCGATCCGGATCCTGAACATGTCCCATGTCCAGTTTTTGATGTTTATGCAATAAAACATTCTTCCAGGTGTTTCTACACTATAAGAAGTATTCGGATCATCAAAAATCTTTAGTTAAACGTACCTGATCCTTTTGAATTCTTCTTTCTTGAGATTGAGGTATACGATCCAAAGTTTCTTCATCTTCAATCTTCAAGACTTAATACATTCACGAAATACGCCAACTCAAATTCCGTAACAATCTCCCCCTTTGGCGGTTTCGTGACAAAACACAAATCCACAAAAGAAAATTCAAAAAGATATTTTTGTTGCTATCACCATACAACAAAAATTTACAAAAGAGATCCAGAAATTAAAAACATGAGATAAACTCCTAAGACAGACTCTAGACTTAGACATCTGTTATCTCTGCACACAAAAATCATTCTTGACAAAAGAAATCGTTAGATACCTCAAGAATTGAATCATACAAAACCAAATACAGAGATAGAGTTTATTCTTATCATGACATTTGAAAAATTCAGATATATAAGAGAATCATAGTTAAAACCAACATATCTTCTAAGCATTCAAAAACCAAATGTCAAAATGTTAGTCCAACATCAACTTGTTAGTCATATTACATGCCCAAATAGTTAGTCGAATAGTTAGTATAGAGGCATGCCACCAATCAAGAGAAGAACCAAAGTTGAGTTGAAGTCATACTTACCTTGATATTCACAAAGTTCAGTTCACATCATTCATTGTTTCATTGTTCAGAGTTCTCTCTAACTCTCTCCCCCTTTTTGTCACAAAACAAAGCCAAAACGTAGCAATAGCTACAATATGTAAGGAGAGTTAAAAAAAAAGTTCTAGCAATATGCACAACCTGAGAACTAAACTAAAAGTATCAATAAGACTAAAAACTTAAAATCCTGCACAAAAGAAAGAAAAAGAAATGAGTCAAAAATGATCAGTTGTCAGAATCTGAGTCTTCAGAACTTGTGCAACCCATCTTGTAGAACATCTTTGTCAATCGCTTGTGCACAGAATTGACCTTTTAGTGATAGTAATGTGAGCTGCCGTGACTATTTCAAGCTCATTGCAAATTTGTGTTGTTCTTTCAAGATCTGTTCTTGCTTGACAGATAGTTGTTGTTGCAACTTGAAGATCGAAGTCAATGATGCTTCATCATCCGTGCCGGGTTCTTGTCGAGACGTTGAGGCCGAGGTGCCGTCACAAGGTTTCTTTCAATAACATGAGGTAATTTGTGAAGTGACTTCACAATTGTTGATTCATCTATCATCCCGCAACTGTGCTGATATGATGTTGAGCTTACATCAATGTCAAACTTTCGTAAGATCCTCATGATGAGTAGAGGAAATGGAAGTCGCTCAGAAGGATGAGGATGCACAATGTATCTTGACATTCTGTTCCAAATTATATAGGGAATATTCATGTTCAATCCAATAGCCTCAGAGGGATGACCTATGAGATATAGGAATAGCAGCCGCTCCCATCTCACAACCTTGGTCTGCATGTTGGGCAGAATGTTATAACATGCTATGAAGTTTAGAAAACGGTACTCCAGTCGTAGATGTTTGGATCTGACACTCTTGCCGTCAACTGATTTAGTTCCTTCCAAACAGATTCTGTCGATCACAGTTTGCCACAATGCAGTTGTCAAACTTTTTCCTTTCAAAAAGTTAAGCCCCGATGTGCTAGATTCCATTCCAAGGACTTCACCAATTAACTGCGGTGTGATCTTAATCTTCATTCCTTGGATGTTTGTATAGAAATGCATAGACCCATTTTCATCTCTTGAAGATGTCTCGCATTCGTGTAGAAGGTTCTCACACGATACAAACAATATCCTAGAAGTTCAGGGAATCGGCAGACTTGAAGAAGAGAAGCTTGTTCAATTAAGGTTCCAAATTCTGGTGAATGATTGCGAAGGGCTTCAATGTTGACATGACGTTCTCCGATGCATTCACGTCGTTCAAAAGCTCGAAGACGGTCAGTATTAACGACTACCTCTTCAACACGTGGCGGAGAGTCAGGAGCTATTGGTGTGTCAACATTAGTGTCTCGTCTTAATCCAAACGTCGAGCAAGTCGTTTCCGTTTCACAGAGATAGTTGGAGCAGACATAGGAGCTTTCCCAGTGTCCATGGGGCTTTTCCTTTTTGTTTAGATTTAGTAGGCAATACCTCATCATCATCATCATCTGTCAACATATCCCAGTGTACTTCATCAGGGTTTTCTTCAAGTTCTGTGTCACTTATAACTTCCACTTCACCTTTTCGTTGGAGTTTCTTGGCTCGTTTCAGTTTGTTGGTTGCTCGAGTATGTACCATCGTAACCAGTAGCAGGATTAACCAAGAGAGTGCCATCAGGATTGAGTTTAAGAGGTGTCCTGTGCAGAGCCAACTCAAGAACACATGAAAAATCGTCAATTTTGAAAAATTTGAAAAATTGTACCTAGACAATCATAATCATGTAGAGAAGCCAAGAATCAAATTAGTTTTCCAAAAAGAATTTTAAAAATAGATCAATTCCATGATTTTCAAAAATTCCTCTTTTATGCCCTAAAACAGAATTTTTAGAAATCGAAGCCTAAAAACTCGTTAATCAGGTAAAAACCCAGCATAAAAGCAAAACTAATTGACCCAGAGTTCTTATTTCAAAAGAAATTTGATCAAAAACCATTCACAAACGAAAAAAATTCCATGATTTCAACTCACGTTTGATGAAAAAGAGAAAAACTGTGAAAAACGAGATTTTGATCAATAAAACTTACTTGTATCCGAAGAACTTTGAGTTTGGAAGCTCCAAAATGCAAGAAATCTAGAGAGAGAAGCTCTAGAGTTTTTAGAACAAAAGATTAGGGTAAAAGAAATCAAATCCTCTTTGTTCTTATAAAACCCTAGCCGTGATCCGGATCGGATCGAGAATGTGATCCGGATCGGCTACCCGCAGGAAGAATCCTGCGTTCGGGATCCGGATCACTTACCCCGATCCGGATCGGCTTCAACTTTTTCTCCAAAGAAAAATTCCATAAAATCCAGAAAAAGTATGTAAGCACTTTACCATGTCAACTTTAAACAAAAGACATCGTTTCATACAACAAGAAATAGATTATGCAAAATCTATCAAAAATACCAAAAATGAAACGAAAATTTACGAAAGTTAAAACACTTAAAGTTGAACAACTTCAATTACATCTATCCTGATCTTATGTGTAATGCCTTTATCAAATCATCAATTTTAGTAAAGAAAATGAAGTACCAAGATCAATAGATGTTTGAAATCCCAGATAAGTTAGATAATATATCTAGACAATCTGTTGAAGGAGTGGCTCTTTGAGCATCTTTTACTAAAAATCCCACCTTATACCAACCATGAAATACGACTGAGTCAAGTATTTCAATATGAATTTCATCAACAATTTTCAAAACAAAAATTTGCTTTTCATTCATGGAGTATCTTTTTCTTTCTTTCATTTTCTCCATGTGGTGGTAGTTTTCACACTCCTCATGGGATGTAACTCTTTCCACATCTTTTGAGCATTTTACATTTCATTGACTCCCCCTCAATTGGCTATCAATTATTTAATATATAAGGTATTCAACCAAACCATTGATCTCGAATTCATACTCGACTAAGCAATCAAATATGATAATGACTATACCAAGAGATCATTGAGAGAGAAATTGACTTTGATCACTTAAAAGATGGTTTAATTAACGTAAATGATCATTGCAACATTGAAATATTATGACATCAAAAGCATAATAAATTTCTAAATGCATAAAAGGATGCAATTAAAGTCAATTATGATTTATGCTCAATTAATGTCCTATGTACAAAACATAGATAAAGAACAAAACAAAAACAAAAACAAAACCTAACCTAAGCAAAGGTTTCAAAAAGGTTATTTCAAGGAAAGCATGCCAATTGCTTTACGCAAGTGAATAAAACGTTTTTGATCCAAAGGTTTTGTTAAGATATCAGCTAATTGATCCTCAGTTGAAATATATGACAGTTGAAGAATGTTTGATTCAACTAGCTCTCTAAGAAAATGATATCTAAGTTCAATATGTTTTGTTCTAGAGTGCAACACAGGGTTTTTAGAAATGTTAATAGCACTAGTGTTGTCACATAAAATGGTTACCGAAGATGTTGAAATCCGGAAATCGCTCAACACGCTTTTCATCCAAATCAATTGGGTTGAACAACTTCCTGCAGAAATGTACTCCGCTTCGGCAGTCGAGAGTGCTATGCAATTCTGCTTTTTACTGTGCCATGCAACAAGGCAATGGCCAAGATAGAAGCATGCACCACTCGTGCTTTTCCGGTCATCCACCGATCCAGCCCAATCGGCATCTGAGTATCCAACAATATCCAAAGTCGTTCCCATAGGATACCAAATTCCGAAATTGATTGTACCTTTGATATATCGGATGATCCGTTTCACCGCTTTCAGGTGAACCTCCTTCGGTGCTGATTGATATCTCGCACAAATCCCAACACTGAAGGATATATCCGGGCGACTAGCCGTGAGATATAGTAGACTTCCAATCATACTGCGATACAGTTTCTCGTCTACATTCTCACTATGTGATTCACTTCCAAGTCCCTTATGGCTAGTTCCCATTGGAGTCGGAAAATCCTTAGAATTTTCAAGATCAAACTTTTTGACCAACTCCAGTGCATACTTGGATTGACACAAGTGAATTCCTTCATCGTTTTGTTTAACTTGTAATCCAAGAAAATAAGTCAATTCGCCCATCATGGACATCTCAAATTCGCTTTCCATGGTCTCCGCGAATTTGGAAGCATCATTATCTCTTGTTGCGCCAAACAATGTCATCGACATAGATTTGAGCAACTATGAAATTGTTTTGATAATGCTTCACAAAGAGAGTCCTGTCAGCTCCCCCTCGAGTGTAGCCCTTTTCCAAAAGGTGCTTTGTCAACCTTTCGTACCATGCTCGCGGTGCTTGTTTCAGACCGTAAAGAGCCTTTTTCAGACGAAAAACATGGTTAGGTAGTTTATGATCCACAAAACCTTTCGGTTGAGCCACATAAACTTCCTCATTTAAAAACCCATTTAAAAAGGCGCTCTTAACGTCCATTTGAAATAATTTGATTTTAAAATGACAAGCAATCGCAAACAATATACGAATGGACTCGAGTCTAGCTACAGGGGCGAAAGTTTCATCAAAGTCTATACCTTCTACTTGAGAGTAGCCTTGAGCAACTAACCTTGCTTTGTTCCTGATGATAGTACCTTCTTCATTTTTCTTGTTCTTGAAGATCCATTTGGTACCTATCACATTGTGTTGCTTCGGAGGCTTCGTCAATTCCCAGACTTTGTTTCGCTCAAATTGATGGAGCTCTTCCTGCATTGCTTTAATCCAGTAGTCATCTTGGAGAGCTTCATCAACATTCCTTGGTTCGATTTGAGATACATAGCATGCAAATCCGCAAACCAATTGTCTCCGTGTTCTAACTCCTTCTTGTGGATCTCCAATGATGTTCGATTCAGGGTGATCCTTGGAGATGCGTAACGTTTGAGGTAGAGGAGTAGACGGAGGTACACGAGATGATTCCTGCACATCAGATAAGCTTGAAGAACCGTTAGATGCATCATTATTATCGAAAGAATTGTTAGAAGAAGATGCATTAGCAGGTGTATCATCATCAAGAGAGATATCGAGGGTAGATTTTTCAGATTCAAAGTGAAAAGCTTCATCTACCTTAACATTTATCGATTCTACGATCGTCTTAGATTCTAAGTTAAAAACTCGATATGCTCTGCTGTTTGTAGAATAACCTAAGAAAATCCCTTCGTCACTTCGAGAGTCAAATTTTCCAAGATTCTCACGATCACGTAAAATAAAACACCGACTCCCAAAGATACGAAAATATTTGATGTTAGGTTTTCTACAAAACCAAAGTTCATATGGTGTATTCAATGTCCCCGGGCGCAAATACACGCGATTAATAACATAAACAGCAGTGTTCACCGCTTCAGCCCAAAAATAAAAAGGTAAGTTCCGGCTGTGAAGCATAACACGTGCCATTTCCTGTACGACCCTGTTTTTGCGCTCGACTACACCATTTTGTTGAGGTGTGTAAGGTGCAGAGAATTCATGTTTAATGCCATTAGAAGTGCAAAAATCAATGAATTTGGAATTTATGAATTCCCCACCTCTATCACTCCTAACTCGAGTAATCCTTCATTCTTTTCAGTCATAATACGATTGCAGATTTCGAGAAAAGAATCAAAGGTATCAGCTTTTTCTTTTAAAAATGCTACCCAAGTATATCTAGAAAATCATCAACCAATAAGAAAATATACCATTTACCTCCCAGAGATGGTTGACGAGTTGGCCCCATTAAGTCCATATGCAAAAGTTCCAAAGGCCGTTTTGTACCTATGTGGTTCAAGTTCTTGTGTGCAGTCCTAGACTGTTTTCCTTTTTGGCAACCGCCACACACAAGGTTTTGTTCAAAAGAAAGTTTCGGAACCCCCTTGACCACATCTTTGTTCGAAATTCTAGCAAGTTCCTTAAAGTTTATGTGACCTAGCCTTTCATGCCAAAGTGTTTCATTTTTCAAAGATGCTAGGTTACATTTTTCAGAAATCTTATGAGGAACTACATAACAATTGTTTTCTGATCTAACCCCCTTTAAAAAGAAAGCATGGTTCATGTCAGTTACAGTGCATTTATCAGATGAAAAATTAACTGAATAACCACTATCACAAAGTTGACTTATGCTTATGAGGTTAGTCTTAAGGCCATGAACAAATAACACATTATTTAGAACCGGGCCATCTGGAATAGCTACCGTTCCCTTTCCAACAATTTTGGAAGACCGACCATCTCCGAAAACAACAAGTCCTCCGGAGTTTTTCTCAAATGTTTGAAAACAGTTTTTATCACCGGTCATATGACGGGAACACCCGCTATCCAGGTACCAAGACGAACTATCATATGCATGCAAGGAAACATTGGTAGCAAGACAAGGGAAAATTTCACCTTTGCGCACCCAAACCTTTTTGGAGTGCGTCGGTAATGATCGTGAAGTTGATCTCCTAGGTGAGAGCGTCTTGCTTGAAGAATTGCTGCTCCTTGATGATGTCGTCTTGAGCGGTGTACTACCAAGGCTCTTTTCCTTCAATTGAGTTGCAGTTGATTTCGAGGAATAGCCCTTTTGGTAGTCATTGCAAGAGGTGCTTGAGGTGTGCGTTTGGCTTCCGTCTTGCAATTTCTCCTTATGTGCCCTGAAATGCCACAACGAAAACATACCTTAGGTCTTGACGATCCCGAGGAGGATGTAGTAGGCTTGTTGTCGTTGCTTGTCGTGAATTCCGGTGTCGGAGGAGGAGATACCGACTGAGGCACAAATACTGTCCCACTCGAACTTGGAATGTCTCCAGTTTGAGTGTATCCGAGGCCGAACTTATTTCTTTGACCAAGACCAAGAAGTCTGTCCAACTTACTCCTTCCAGAAGAAAATCTCTTTAAGTCATCCTTCAGTTGGCGTATGGTCTCCGTCATTTCCAATTTTTCCTGTCGAGCCTCGCCGTTGAGCTTCAAGAAGTAATTCGCTTTGTTCACCATATCCATATAATTCTTCTCGAGTTGCTCATTGGACTCTTGAAGGGAAACATTATTTTTTTAATCAATTATCCCTTTCCACTTCAAGATCGGTTGAGAGAGAGGTTACCCTTTTTACTTCTTCTTCGAGATCCTGCAATCTCCCTTTCAACCCCTTGTTTTGCTTAGCCAGTTTCTTTGAATCCCTCAAAAGCTTATGGTAGGCTAGAGCAAAATCTTCACCTTCCGAATCATCTGATTCATCGTCCGTTGCAATCTTTTCAACAGTGGAGTTGGACAGTGAATCGGATGTACTTGCCATTAAGCACATGAAGGGTGAAGATGTGGTGGACGCGTGGAAAGCTGTCGCGTTGTCTTCTTCATCACTTGAGGATGACTCATTTGACGTGGAGTTGTCATCCCAAGTAACGACTTGCATCGCTTTCTTCTTTGCCGGATTCTTGTTGGGACACTCCGTTGAATGTGGCCGTAGCCTCGACATTTGAAGCACTGAACTTGTCCCTCTGAACTTTTCTTATCCTTTGAGAAGTTCTCTTGCTTTCTTGACTTGTAGCTTGAAAACCCTTGCCTTTCTTCGACTTTCCGAAGGATGGAGTTTTGCTTGAATTACCCCTTCGAAAGTTGCGGCGAAACTTCCTTGTCAAGAGAGCGAGCTGCTTCTCAAAGTCCTCCATAGAAAGGTTCTCGTCGTCGTCCGAGGAGGATGAATCCGCGTCTTCTTCTTTAGTTGATTTCAATGCGTAACCTGAAGACTTAGAAGAGGATGCCTTTCCAGAAGAATAGTTAGTAGGAAATGTCATTTCATAAGTTTGTAAAGCACCTACTAATTCTTCTACACGCATTTCGTCCGGGTGTTTAATTGTTTCAATGGCTGCGACCTTCGGGCGAAATCGTTCAGGAAGAGTTCTTAGAATTTTTCTTACAACTTTAAATTCTGGAATCTTCTCTCCCAAGTTAGCACATGAGTTTACGATGTCTTGCAATCGTGTGTAATAGTCAGTGAAAGATTCATTCTCTGCCATAGAGATAGAGTCAAACTTGCTCGTGAGCATTTGCAGTTTCTGAATCTTCACTAGGTTAGTTCCCTCATGCGTAACTTGAAGAACATCCCAGATTTCTTTCGCAGTCTCACATGCCGAGACGCGAGAGAACTCAGTTTGTGACAAAGCATTAAATAGAGCATTAATTCCTTTGCCATTGTAAGAAGAAGAATCTATCTCTTCCTTGGTCCATTTCGACCTAGGTTTTAAGGTGCGAACATCATCTAAAATTTCAGTTGGATTAGACCATCCTAATTCAATTGATTGCCACACCCTTTCGTCGATGGAAATTAAAAAGGCTTTCATCCGTACTTTCCAGTACGCATAATTTGTTCCATCAAAGAAAGGGGGTCGATTGATGTTTCCACCTTCAACCATTGTTTAAACCC
>CM054940.1:19757533-19858991 GCA_029168755.2 Tillandsia fasciculata
GGTTTTTTTTAGCTTATCCCCTTCTGCAGCTGAGCCCTAACTCTACCTCTCACCCCCTCCATCCCTTTTCTGGTGCTGAAGAAGAAGCCAAGCAACAACAAGAGCTTCACCAACTGAGCAGCTTGAGCACCTTGAGAGCCCGCTTGTGCTTGCAAAGGCTTTGCATCTGAGGGAGTGGATCACACGCGGACCGTGCGAGCGGACGAACTGAGCTTGGAAGCGGAGTTCTTCTGAGGGATTTGAGGTAGGTTTCGAGTTGTGATTTTGGGTGATTTTAGTTTGGATTTGGGTTTTTGGATGATATTTATTTGGATTTTTGAGTTTTTGAGCTCTCCTCTATCAATGGCTACAGAGCCCTCTTGCCCAAATTTTTTAGGTTTTCTTCTTCCCTGTGAAGTGGGTTGATTAATAGTTGCAAATTGGGAGCTGGTGCTATTGACATTGAGCTGGGGATTTTCAGAGGCTCTGGTGTGTTTTGGCCTTGGCTAAGGAGCAAGCTTGGGTTATTTTGTGTTTGTGAGAGTTTGGGACTTGCAGAGGCTTCAGTTAGTTTCGTGGAAGAGAATCGAGCCGCACCGACTTCACTTCGTGATTGGATAAGCATTTTAGGTGGATTGGATTTTATCAAAATTGATGAATTCCCTACTATGTCGATTTATTTAGATGTTCAGCATGCTAGAATAAATATTATGATTTTTTGATAAAATCTATTACTGCCTGCAAATTGGATAAAGGTTATGTTTGGACCTCTGGACAATTTTTGTATGACATAGAGAATTTGACACTAAAAATTGATTAAAAGCATGTATTAACCTACACTATGTTGCTGATTAAATATTTATACTATTCTTTGGACTTAGTCATTTTATTGGTATTTTTCACCCTCAGTAAAGGGTTGTGAGTTATCGTACTAGTGTTGAGTGCATTTACGCTCGTGCCAGGGGGCTGAGTGAATTTTTGTAACAGTCGATAGGCTGGATTCTAATGTTGGGAGCCATCCGGGTTGACGATAGTCCCACACCGTCAAGTATTCTCCAGTTTGTGTCGTGGACACCTGAAGTGTGTGAGTTGTCGATCTAGTTGATCGTTTAAATTGGACTATACCCTACATGAGCCATATTGAGCTCGACTGAGATGCGCTTTCCTCGGCTAGGGTCACGCCCCCCGAGTGCCGCTTCGGAGTTTGGCCTTTGCGTAATGTCGATGCAGCCTGAATAGGGCGACCTACGTCATTCCAGTCCCCTTTAGCGAGAGGCGAATGTGATGATTGTAGGTAGGCGCAGGTTTAACTGGACCCGACATTGTAGTCGATGAGATTGGGCAGACCTAGAGCATCCTGTTAGAATATATGTATTTTCATATCCCTTTTATTCTTTGAGCATAGTAGATAGAGGCATCTATAACTTCATTTTCAGCTTTTACTTTTCGGTTGTTTAGCAGTAAATTTACTTATACCTCTAGTAGACCTAATGGATAGATCGTCGATCTTGATAACGGTACCCACTGAGGACTACTTTCTTTATGTAGTTCTCATGCCCGCTGTTGATGCCCTTTTTGTAGAGACTTCTGCACCCGTTCCAGCGCCGGCAGCCACTCTTGACCGAGAAAAGAGAGTCATGAGCTAGATCTCTACCCAAGTACATATGGACCGAAAGTCGTCCCTGCAGCTAATTTTTAAATAGTAGTCCTCTACAGTCTGACTAATATATTGTACTTTATTTACTGCACTCTGAAAGGTGATTATGTATTTTGAATGTGTATCAGACGTACAGTGGGTCATATTTTAGTTTATTGTAATTTCATTCAAGCTCTGATATATATATTTAGTATTGGTAGATACTATCTTTTACAGATTAGATGATTCGTCTGTGCGGAGTTTTTCCGTATGGATGGTGGATCTATTGGCGAGTCCGCACTCTTACCTGACCCGGGGCGTGACAATTGAGAAATCATCTAGGCAAACGAGCGCAATTGTAATTATCTATATTATTTATATTTACCATACTGACTTTGTGAAGAAAGTAAAATACTTTTCTCTCTAACCCAAAATGCCTATTTGACCTTGCTTATGATTCTGCTTTCTATTTCTGCCACTCTATAGAATGTTTGGTGAATAGAAAAGTGCAGAGCTTCTACTTCAACAAAAAGCTGATATGATACTCTGTGCACTAAAAGTAAAAGCTCCAATTTGAATTTGATGCTTATGATTCTATTGCAGAAAGAAACAGTTAGGGAGACTTTAGCACATTACTTAGCACAACTTAAACAGTACTTTATCAAACAGCTCTACATCCTGCAACAGGCCCAACCAAGCTTCTTTGAGGCAATTAATCAAACATAATAGGCTCACTAACATAAATCTCTAGATCAAGCTACTCATGAACCATATACGCAAAAAAACGTCAAGATTTCTTGCCAATATAACAGAAAACAATAAAACAAGGGAAGGGAGGGGGGGCGCAGGAATCCAAACTATACCCAAAAAAGGAACTACAATAATCAAAATGAAGTACCTGAGAAGCGCGGTGCCGCAGAAATCCTCTTGCAAGTGCAGCGGGAATCTCCCCCCAACGTACATCAAAAAAAACTTCTGCAAATAGCTAATGTCCCCTTTCGGCGACTACACGAAGACAGCACAAATAAAACCCTAGCTTTTAAAAAAAGCCCCTAGTCTTTGGGCTTCTGGGAGGGGAAGAACTATAAGAAGTTTAAGCTTTTGAGTACCTGAACCGATATTTGGTAGAGATGGAACTTCGATGGGGATCCTTCGACGCGCCATCGCGCTTCCTCTTCTTCTTCTTTGTCTTCGTCTTCGTCGTCTTCTTTAAATTCGGCGTCGGCTTCTTCTTGTTGTCGATGCGAATGGAGGTCGTAGGCAGAGGAGGGTAAGGAGTCGGCGCCGTCTTCGTCGCCTCGATGGAGAAGTCGGCGGGGTCTGTGATTGTCTTTTTGCTTCTTCCCGCGCTTCCCCATCTTCGTCGCGTATAGTCGCGGTCGGGAGTTGTCCCCCACTCGATGGAGTTTTCTCAGGAGTAAGCACCATTGGCACGTGCAATGCACGTGCGCTGAGGACGGTCTGGTCACAACTCGGAAGTAATTCCAACCGCACAGCAGCAACACCGTGTAGTTACATGTATTTTCAATTGCAAATATATTTAAATTTGGTATTTAATTTGATTTACTCTCTAGTTAATATTGTATAAAAATTTCTAACTGCAACGTTTAAAACAATATTTAAATTGGATGCAGTTACAACGGTAATAATTAGAAAAAATTACTTTAAATAGAAGGTAAACTTATTTTCTTCATCATTTATATAATAAAAAATATATTTTTTTTTACATTTGATGTATTCTCACCATCATATACATGAAGTGATAAATATTTAAAAATACAAGCATCCATTCAAATAAAGGCAGCAAATGGTTTGCCGCCTGTAAAAGCGGCAAATCGTTTGCCGCTTTTAAAAGCGGCAAATGGTTTGCCTCTTTTAAAAGCGGCAAACCATTTGCCGCTTTTAATCCACTTAAAACCCTACCTCCCGCACTTCTTCTCTCTCTTCTTCTTCCCTTCTTCTTCTTCTCCCTGCTTTCTCCCCGCACAGTGCCCCCCGCACAGTAACCCTCTCTCTCTCCCGCACAGATCATCTCTCTTCTCCCCTTCTCCCCGCAGCTCTCTCTCTCTCTCTCTCTCTCTCTCTCTCTCACGCACACTGCCAGACACATTCTCTCTCTCTCACGCGCACTCTTCTCTCTCACTCTCACTCTCACGCACTGTGCACAATGCACAGTGCACAGTGCACAGTGCACATTGCTCATTTTCCTACAGTGAGCTCGAGCTCTCTCCCTCTACTTCTTACTTGAGGTACATTTTTCCCTATATATTTTTTTTCGTAGTTTAATTTATTTTATTTAGGGTTTAAAAAATTAATTAAGTAGAAAATTAGTATGTTAATTAGTAAGTAGGAAAATCACTAATTAAGTAAGTAGGAAATCACTAATCGATAGTAAAAAAAATTAGTAAGTAGAAAATTAGTATGTTAGAGTCCACTTTTGGCATCCTTTGTGGTTGTGCTGTTTTGTATTTGCCATTTTTTCTTGTGCTAGATACATATTTGGACTTCACAGTTTATAAGACGGTCCTTCATTTTTTGAGAGGTACAGACAAGTTTTAAAATTCTTCATCATTTCTGCTGTTGTATTTATTTTTTTACTACTGTCTTCTATGGTTTCGAACAATTACATAGTGGTTAAAAGAAGCAAATCTGGGCTGTTTGTTTGCCGTCATTTTTATCTAGAGCTTCAAGTTTTATGTTTGTTTCCCACATGAAAGTGGTCGTTGTCATGTTGAGAATGAACTTGCTGGGTTTTCTTTGAATAGCTTTTATTAGCATAGATTAATTGATAGCTCCTGTTTATCCTTTCCTAAGATTGGTTTAGATCATGTGAATCTCAAGCATATTTTTACCAGTGATCTCTTTGTTGTGATGCTCACCTTAGATCCCTCGTTTCATTTTATAACTCTTTAAATGCAAAAATAGATTGTAGAATACCCTCCCCTGAATATTATTTTAGTGATGTGGATTAAAATAAAAATTAAATAGAAAATTATTATACAATTAGATGCATTATTTAATATCTAATATTATTAGATGCATTTTTTTAGTATTTATTTTTCTGAATATTATTTTTTTGTTGAAATTAGGATGTCTCAAAATATAGCTATTAGTGTTAACTGGGATGGACAACTTGTTATACAAGATTATAATCCACAGTATATTGGAGGTCGTAAGAAATTAAGTGGCATTCCAATGAATATTACATTTAGGAATTTTGAGAGAAAAATGTATAGAATTACCAATATAAGAAGAGATGAGTGGCTTCTAATTATTAAAGTTCGATATCCAATGGGAGAAAATCAATATGATGTGATCGAAATTACGGATGATGACTCATTGTGTGGTATGATGGCATTATCAAGGAATTGTTCATGCTTGATAATCTACATTGAGAAGCAGATGGTTGCATCTCACGGCTATTATTCAAGAATGTTAAATAGTGAATTAGACGTAGATGTAATATCTCCTATGGCTGAAAGAGAACCATTTCATGATGACATCGGAGGTGGAGCAAATATATCTAGGTTAGTATTACAAATTGTGGCTTTATATAATTTTTTAGTTAAAATAAACGTTTAAATTGATTAATTATTCAATTGCAGAGAGTACGGAGTTGTCCGTCCTCCGTCTCTCCCACGTAGTAGTGATCGTGCCACGACATCCAGATCGCTCGCTCCACTTGGTGGACAACAAAACGATACATACGAATATGGGTAAGCATACATTATAATTATTTTTATTATATAACTTTTTTAGCGAGAGATTAATAATGAAAAATATATGCAGAAATCCGTCTTCTCACAATGTGCATGACTTGGGATCCTATCCGTTGGGAGATGTACATGACTTTGGATCCTATCATGCCGTAACCGAGTTTGAGGGGATACAAAATCAGACTCAAGCGGAGGTGCACCAAGTGGAGCAAGCGGAGGTGCAACAAGAAATTTTTGAAGAACAACATAATACTGATCATGAGGATGATGAGCATCCTGGGGTGGCGGAAGTTCACTACAGTGATGCGGATCATGACGGCGAACTGGGGGTCCTTTCAGATATCATATACGCTGATGTCGCCGATCCAACCACAAATAATGAATATGTAGATGATCCAGATGAAGGTGTCGAGTTCATAGATCATCCAGAGCAGTTTGTAGATGATGCCGAATGGATGGATCAGTATGAAATCGATCCCACAGAATTCGATCGTGCTCAAATTGAAGAGTCCCCTCCTACTATTGATGGATCATGGGTTGAGCGTGTGTTCAGTGACAAATCAAGTTTATTGCATACTCTTGAGGAATGGCACATTTCTCACAACGTACAAATGAAAGTGTTAAAGTCGACCACAAAAGCTTATACAGTGAGATGCATGGTTGACTCGTGTCCTTGGAGATTACATGCTTCGGTACCAAAGGATGCGAATTATTTTAGAGTCAAAACATATGCCGGGTAGCATACTTGTTTACTTCCGGTGCTGAACACTGCCCATAGAAATTGTACATCATCTCTTATATGTACACGCATTCTTCCATCATTGAAAGTCAAACTTTCTTTGACGCCGGTGAAAATACAAGTAAAAATGCATTCTGAATTGCATGTGACCCTAGATGCTCCGCCAGCCATGGTTGCAGCTGCTGCACGCGCATATATATTATTTCAGATTGGATGCAGCTTATTCCCAAACACCACTGGATATCGGGTACATCTCAAGTGGCTACCGCTACTTGAGAATTTTGTAGTATGTGGCGGGCTAGCTTGGGGCGCAGCTAGTTTGGCCCATCTATATCGTGCATTGGGGAATGCATCGATGAGGGGGAGGGCCGAGTGTTGTGCATTCAGTACATTATTACAGGTAAACTCACTATTTTTTTACCAGTATTTTAATTATCTATTTTTTCTTTGTAGATATGGGCGTGAGACCATATACATATCGGCCGTCCCGACAGAGTTGGGGCTCCGCCAGATCTTGATGATTGTCCGCTCGGATGTCGGTACGTTAAATATTTATATATGTCTCGATGATTAATACAATATTTTTGCATCATTGATTTTAGGTATTGTGATATAATGTCTTATCTTTTTTTTTTTTTTTTTTTTTGCAGATGGAATATGAGTTTACATTTTTGAGGGAATGTCAGAGCAACCGATATTGAGTTTTATCGGGATGAGCTTGATCAGCAGCGGGACTCTCAAGTACATAAATTTTTTGTAAGTTACATACATATAGATTAATTTTAAATTTTATATTAATTAAAATTTATTAATTTTCGCAGGTTACTTGGACTCCTTATACTGAGGAGATTTTGCATGATCTTCCACTTTTTTGTCTTGAGGACTCCGCAGTATGGCGTGCCAGGATTTGCTTGATATGCTTCCACATAGTGGAGTTACATCTACCTGATCGAGTTTTCCGTCAGTTTGGATTAGTTCAGCATATACCAGAGCCTGTGGAGGCTATACGGCGGATTTCATCGCAGGGTAGATCGGGAGAGGACTGGGCAACATTTCATGCTTCTTATATTCTCCGATGGACTGATCGTCTAGATCATATTGCGGAGCAGAGTGCCTTCGTCGACCCAGATCCAGCACTTGCCACCTCCTTGTATATGCAGTGGTATTGGGATATCACAAGGAGGTGGATTTCTCATCCCGTACAGCGACCTCCACTCACTTTTTTACCACGGGGGTATATCGAGCGAACTTTGGTAAGATCATTTAATAATTTTTCCCTTATATATTAATAGTGGTTTATATAAAGTTCGTTTATATAAATATGTGTTATTTTATAGGTGGATACTCTGCGCCGTACTGTCAGGAGTCTAGGACATTTGATGGATGATCCTCCAGAGCCGTCTGGATTGATGGACGCTCTAGGATATATACGGATGGACATCGAGAATGTCTTAGAGAGACTCCCCGCATTAGCTGCTTCTGTACAGCATCCAGAGCCACCTCCGGATGATATTCCCTCGACGTCCACGCCGGCATACGATTTTCCATCCGCATCCGTTCCGATTCTTCATTCCGACGTTCCCTCAACATCAGACGTCCTTCATTTCAATTTTCCTTCATATGACGTCCCATCTACATCTGAGGTACATCAGGTTGATACTTTAGTTGCTCCGATCCCTCCATCGGATGTTCCATCCACATCAGATGTTCCATCCACATCAGATGTGAGTCCAGTTGGTGCTACATATCGACGGAGGCGACGGCGCCACGATCATATTACTACTGAACCTGTACCTGAGACGCAAGAGGGGACGCAGTCATCAGTGCTTGACACGCAGAGGACGGATGTACTTGTCGAGGGCATCTCCATCGAGCATATTGATAAGATACATGGCATTGAGCATGTACAGCCTGAGATGGAGGATGATGATAATGTGCCTATTCGAGCACTGGGTCGGCGGCGCGGACCCGGACGCGAAGGTAGAGGCGGACGAAAACGTGGTCGGTCGCGAGGGCGTGGAGAGTAGTCCACATTTTTGTTAGGACATCTTGGTATTTTCATATTTCTTTTATTTGTTGCATATATAATTTTTACATTATTATATTCATTCTTTTATAATTCGGACATTTATATTTGATGCTCAGAACATTCAGACCATTCATTCTTTTTTTTTTGGTTGTGATGTGATTAATATTTTTGTTGTTGTGGTGTGATGTTGTGATGTTGTGATGTTGTGGTGTGATGTTGTGATGTTGATTATTCCTTGTTGTGATGTTGTGAAGTTGATATATTCCTTGTTGTGATGTTGTGATTGAATTGTATGGATGTCAAATATTGTGATTGAATTATTTGGATGTCAAATGTTGTGATTGAATTGTATGAATATCAAATGTTGTGATCGAATTGTACGATGTAATTGAAATATATAATTATTTGGATGTCAAATGTTGTGATTGAATTGTATGAATATCAAATGTTGTGATCGAATTGTACGATGTAATTGAAATATATGGAAATTGTATTAATGGTTTTTTTTTTTTTTTTATGTGAAGTCTGGCTGGTGTGTCAAAAAGCATGAAAGAGGCAAACCATTTGCCTCTTTTAAAAGAGGCAAATGGTTTGCCTCTTTTACGGGACTACGACAAATTTTCAGAAAGCGGTGAACCATTTACCACTTTTCAAGAAAGCGGCAAATGGTTCACCGCTTTTGGGTCCCCTGACTTCCGGAGGCCTATTTTTGCAAATAAATTTTTTAGAAGACTATTTTTGTAATATAGAATGTTAGGGTGGTTAGTTTTGTAAATAACCCTTTTGATTACATCCAAATCAAATAAGCCGTATGCAGCTGTAGCTATTGTATTTTTATTGTATGCATCTTCAATTGTACTATATTATCAATTACATCCAACTAAATGACTCATATGTTGCAGGATAACTTGCAATCAATAATGCAAGATACCCATTTCTCTCTGTGGTCATATTTTTTGGGGTTACTTTGCATTGTTATTAATGTTGTATTACCTACAAAATTATATGCAGTATGAAGCAAATGTAATAGTATAAAAAGATTATGTAGGTTTTTCTATAATCCTGACAGGATAATGCAAATCAAACAAGCCCGGTTTGATATATGGCTAAAAATTAGGGAGTTAAATTTTTCTACTTTAATATTTTATAAAGTAAATGTTATCCATATAAAAAGTTTTTCTTTAATGCTATTTAGTTGCGTCATAAATGAAAGTAAAAAGAGGAGAGAAAATATAGAGAGAGAAAGAGCTGATAGAGAAAGTGAGAAAAAAAAAGGAGAGAGAATGTAAGAAAAGAGAAAAGAAGAAGAGGGAAAAGGAAAAATAGAAAAAGTGACGAGAGAGAAAGTGAGGAGAGAGAAGAAGATGAGGAGAAGGAAAGTGAAGGAAGCTAAAGATATGATAGAGGAATGAGAGAGAAAGTGAAGAGGGATGAGAAGAGAGAAGATGAAGACAGACAATGCAAGAAGAAAGGGATGGGAGAGAAAGTGAGAATTGATAAAATAAAGAGAAAGACAAAGTAAAGAGAGAGAAAGTAAGAATTGAGAAAATAAAGAGAAAGAAAGTGAGAATAGAGAAAATAAAGAGAGAACGCGAAGAGATAGAAAATGAGGAGAAATTAATGAATAAGGAAAGAGAAAGTGAAAGAAGATAAAATATGAAAAAATGGACAAGAAAGAAAATATAGAGGGAAATTGAAGAGATATAAGATAAGGAAAGAGAGAGTAAAGAGAAAGAAAATATGAGATTTGATCGTTTGAGGTGGGTATTAGATGCTGGTAGTCGATGAGCTTATACCATCTCCTTTTTTTCCATATACTGATTTTATTCTCTCTATCTCTATTATTGTCTTACATATAGACAGGCTGGTTTTGACCTATATTGTGATGACCCGGATCTCCGCAGAGCTGCTACAGTGCGTTGGGGTGGCTGTTGGAGGCCTACATGGTGTGTTGGAGGTGTTTGGGGCATAATTGGGCACAAGGGTTGGACTTCGGGCCCAAATGGATCATGTGAGTGATCGGAGGACCCCGTGGAGGGTTTAGAAGTGGTTTCGCGCGAATCGGATATTTAAATTGGGCTCCGCACGAAGTTTGGACTAAGAACGCATTTCCGGGTGCCTTCGGCAATTTTTAGAGTTGGAATTTGGCGAAACGGACGTCAAATTCGGATTCAGCGCGCGAAAACGGTCAAAATGGACTACCCACTTGATGTTTTTGAGCTCGGGTTACTGTTCACTGCCGGAACAGTGATTCCGGCGATCGCCGGCGGCGGCGGGCAGCGGCGGCGCGGCCTCGGGCAGGCGGCAGCACGGCGGCGGGCAGGCGCGGGCAGCGCGCAGCGCGCGGGCAGGGGCGCGGGCAGGCGCGCGGTCCACGCGCCGGCGTGCACCAGAGCGGAGTGCCACGTGGCGACTTCCCATTGGATGGTTCACAGGTCGCGGTCCACGGAACTATGTGGTGTATGGTGGACTAAGCGGGAAGACACGTGGCAGCGTAGCATTGGTTCGGTGTATGGCGTATCGTGCACCGGGTGCAGCGAGCACGTGGCTTGGACACGTGGCGCGCGAGGATTGGGCTGGATACTGTGCGCGCAGATTGCAGGTAGCGTGGTGCACGGTGGACCGGTTGGAGACACGTGGCATCACGTTGTTGGTTCGGTGTTTGGGGGTGTCGTGCACCGGGTGCAGCGAGTGTTTGGATTGGACACGTGGCGCGCGAGGATTGGGCGTGCTACTGTGCGCGTACGGCGTGGCAGGCGGCGGTGGCAGGCGGCCGGCAGGCGGGGCAGGCGGCGGCCGGCTGGCGTGGCGGGCACGGCGCAGGGTGGCGCACGCGGGCGCCACGTGGCGGCCCGCCATTGGCGGGCGCCAACGGCCCCGTTGACCAGGGTGCACCACGTGGCGTGAGAGGAGCGGCCGGATCCGCTGTTCCGTGTTCTGGGACACGTGTCGGTGCGTGGAGCGGGTCGGACGGCCGTGCGGTCCGACCGGATCGCGTGCGGGGTGTGGGCCGGGCCGGGCCGAGTTACTGTGCGCGCCCGGTTTCGGGGCCCAAAAGTTTCGGGCGCCCGAAACCGGGGACACCCCGGGTATTTTGGAATTGTTTTGGTGGGCCTATATAAGGCAGCCCACTTCCCTCATTTCCTTTCCTTTTTTCGAGCTTTAGAGAGGGAATGAGAGGGAGAGATCTATATGAAAGTTGTTCCCCTTGATGTCCTGGATCTTGTGGTGGATTCCCAGAATCTCTGGAAGCTCGGCAACGGCGATATCATTTTTACAGTTCGCCTCGGTTTTCGCCCATTTCGGCCCATTACCGTCGCAGTTCAGTCAGAAATTCGCTGTGAGCAAACCAGGAGGAGTTTTTGGATGATTTCTTCGACAGCGTGTTCCTAAGAGGTAAGGCTTCGATTTTCGTGTTGATCGCTTCGCTCCGTTTCGCACTTTTGGCATGTTTCCCGAGGCATCTTTGACCCCCATTTTTCTGTGGTGGATTTTGGACAGCACCGTCTTGTCGATTTTATATCTCAGCCTAGGAACATCGGATCAAGGCGTTTCAGGACTCGATTTTGATCTACTCGTCGCGAGGAACGCAGTGGTGATTTTTCTGGGATTTTAGAAAATTGTTTCGAGGTGATAATCACTGTTTTCTTAGTGTACTGTGTACAGTTTTTCTTCACAGTTGTTGATTGGATTACCGCCTTGCCGAATTTATAACTTGGCTTATCGAACTCTGATTTGGGCGTGCAAGGTACCGTTGCGAAGCTATCGACGCGAGGATCGCCGTGATATTTTTCTGGGAATTTTCTGGGCACTTCCTGCAGGTGATAATTTAACAGTTCTGGGACTGTTGTTGTATGTATTTGTAAGAGCACTATTTGAGAGCCTAAGTGTATTTAGTGGACTTTGTGTTGTGCCAGGAGTGTTTCGGGTGTACTGTTCTTGTTGGAGCGCAGGATTGGAGTTTTTGGTATTTTCAGCTGTACGGACCCGGACAGTTAGCGCTTCAGGTGGGTGGTTGTTGCATGCCTCTACACCTGGCTTACTTACTAAGTTTATTAGAAAACCCCCAATGTTGAGCATATTGATTGAGTATCCTGCATGTTTGACTGATATAGATGTGAGCCTATCATCTGAGATTAATTTGGTGGATATAGCATGTTGGGGATATTATTGGGTAATATTGCTGTTGGAACATGATCATTGGAATAATTTATTATTGATAATTGACATGCTACTTTAGCACCTAGACTTTATGAAAATGGATTAAATAGATTAATTGGTGGGACATAATGACTTATTTATGTGCGGGTTTCACTCTGGGAATTTATTATGGATCAGGGATCATATACATGTGTAGTTGACTGATGATTTTAGCATGATGGGTATATTTATGTGGATTTATTATTCGTTACACATGTGAAACTGTTATTTGATATATTCCCTCTTTCATCTTGTATGAGGACTTTTGCATGCTTATTTGGACATCTAGATAGGCCACTATTTTATTGCTACACTATCATATTGGGATTTGACTTAGGAGAAACCATGATTGCTTTCTTTCTCCTTTTTATTTAGACTTTTGAGTCATGTTGCTCGGGTTCGAGCAGAGGTTTGGGATAGTGTAGCTGGGACCTGAGGGTCAGTGATAGGGTGTACCTGATGTTGGATTGTGGGTTATTGCGGCAACCGCGGACAGTAGGCGGTTGACCAGATCTTGATTATTTCACCCAATTGTGGGTTGGGGGTTATTGCGGTGACCGCGGACTTTGGGCGGTTGACCGGATGTTTACTATTGCATCAGATTGGGTATTAGATTTCTCTAGTGGATGGTATTTCCCACTTTTGAGTATTATTGTATCGGATCGGGGTTTCATTAGTGGACGGAGTTTCCCACTTTGATCATAGTCATGATCCAGTCCTGCTATTGTGAGATATTGGTTACAGAGATGCTTGATACAGTGATACTTTACTCGTGTGGGTCGCTCCCCTCGAGTGCCACTCCGGAGTAGGCTTTAGACCGTGTTGGGTTCCGGTCAGTTGGTGAGTTGTGAGTGATGGCAGAGCAGGCAGTACCAGTTTACTGGTGGCACTAGATTGGGTCTATTTAGCCAGATGTTGTTTCCTGGTGCATTCATACCGTCATTTCCTTCGGTATTGCATTTAGAGGCATACTTGTTGTGGTTTCCCCTTTTATTCAGTAGTTCTGTTTACAGCTTTACTACCTGCCCTTTTCTTGCCTCTAGTAGACTTAGTGGGTACGCCGGAGCTTGAGGCTTTACCCACAGGGGGAGGCTACTGGTTTACTAGTGGTTCTCACCCCCACTGTTGTTTCCTCTTCTTTTCCCCCCCCTGTTTTGCAGAGTCCTCTTTGGAGTTGCTGATCTTCGGTCGTTGTTCGGGGCGAGGGAGTCACGAGCTAGATCGTTACCACCCGAGGAGTGTAGCTGTATCCCCTGGTTGGAGATTCCTCGTAGCTGTTGGCTGGTTTTTACTGTTTATCTGGAGGAGAGAGATCTTTTGTATTTGGAGAGACTGATGTACTATAGTTTTAGTTTATCTCCTTTTATAGTCGAGAGATGCTGTACTAAGGACATTGTATGATGATTATCCGTATTTGGGAATGGATATTGTACCTTATTTCATGATGTATAGTAATTGGATTTTATTTTACAGCATTTTATTTCAGCTCTGATATTTGTGTAGCTATAGTACTATCTTTTGCAGGTTAGACGCTTCGCCTATGCGGGTTTTGGCATAGGTGGCGGATCTGTTGGCGAGCCCGGGTCGCAGTTTCGACCCCGGGGCGTGACATATATGGTGGTTATCATTTATTTGAACATATTTGGATCTTTAGGTCCGAGGGTTTAGGCATATGGCATCATGGTTCGGCTTTGGCCAAGATTCTCGACTTCATACCGACAGCTTTATTAGTCATAGCACTTGAGTGTATTCATGGTCACCGACTCGGTTTGGCCACTAACGAGGGGTACGTTTATCTGGATAGCTCTTCTTTATGGCGCATGGGTCAGGTCATGCAGGTTGTGACAGGCATTGCTGGAGGTCGATCGGCCAATGGCAATTGTGGTTTATCCACAGGCACAGGTTTGGATTTGGCATTGGCATGGCATATACTGAACATGTGGTATTATAGCATTGCAGTAGTGGCATATGTCACGCCCCGGGGTCGAAACTACGACCCGGGCCCGCCAACAAATCCGCCGCCCATACGGGAAGCCCTGTATAGACGAAGCGTCTAACCTGCAAAAGAAGGATACTAAAGCTATACAGATATCAGAGCTGAAAAGTAAACTACTGAATTAAATATAATACAACTGTCAAATAGTACAAGTCTGAACCTCACTACAAAAGTCTCTCAAAATAAAACTCTCAAAAGTAACTAACTACTAAAATCCAGCAGACTGTACTACTAAGCTCCAAAAAGGGTACCGCTATACTCCAAGGACGGGTAGGGAACTAGCTCGCGACTCCCTCACCTCGATCAGCAACAAAAGGATCAACAACTGGAGTAGCAGGAACTGGAGAAAGGGTCCCCGGGGAAAGACACCACAGCGGGTGTGAGAACTACATCACACAGTAGTTCTCAGTGGGTACCGCTACCAAGCCCGACGGTCTGCCCACTAAGTCTGCTAGAGGCATAAGATAACAGGAAAACTGTAATAATGAAAAAATAAGCTGGAAAGAGTCTACAGCTATCATGCCTCTATCTACAATGCTCAAAGGGTGATACAGATGAAAATAATGCATCGACTCTAACCCAAGTACTCAATCAACCCAATCACAGTGACTGCCACATAGGGTCCAGTCAAACCTGCGCCCACCTACTGCCATTACATCCACGGAGGACTGGACTTACGTAGGGAGTCCGTGACTGCCAAAACTGGCCCAGCCAGAGGGACTGCGTCGACAAGTCGCGATAGCAAAGTAACAGGCCCAGCTCCGGAGTGGCACTCGAGGGGCGCGACCCCACCGAGAAAAGTATCTGCGCATCTCTGTTGAGCTCAATATGGCTCATGCAGGCTATAATCCAAATCCACGATCAATCAGATCGACAATGTCCAACTCACAATACTAGCCCACTGGCTGGAGGTACTCAACAGCCGGGACCGTCGTCAACCAAACGGCTCCCAAAACAGGACATCCAACTCACAGACGAGAAAGAACCAACCGACACAGTAAGGGTCCGAGAATCCCGAAAGGTCGGTGTCTAGAATCCCAATCAAACAAGAACAGACTCCAGACTCAACCTTTCAAAGTTCTCGACCCCTTATAGTTCGGGAAAACAACTCCCTTGGTAAAACATACGGAAGAAACCAACCAGGATCCGAAAGTTCCGGGAGACCATCACCTACAATCCTATCAAACAAGAACAGGTTCCAGGTACAGCCCCCGTAGCTTTCGTCCCGAAAAAAGCGAACGACCCCTAGAACCCAGGTCACCCAAACTCTCTTGGGTGAGAAAGTTTGTAATAAAAGATGACAGTTATTACTGAAAATTATTTTAATCTGAGAAACCCAATTTAATATATTTTAGTTCTTTAATAAAATCAGTTCAAATAAGTTTTATTTTTCAAACCCCGAAGGGCTATTGCCTTCACCCAAATCAAACAACAACAGGCTCCGGCGACCTCTCGAAGTTTGGAAGGAAAACATTAGTTTATAGAAATTATGTGTGTCAAAAAAAAAAAAAAAACAGTCTGGGTTCTAGGTCTCGCTATCACTGGTATACTGTGATGACCCGGATCTCCGCAGAGCTTTTGCAGTGTGATCAGCGACTTCTGGAGCCTTATTCGGTGTGATGAAGGTGTTTGTACGCAAATCGAGCCTCAAGATTGGACCCAGCGCGAAATTTGGATTAAGTTTATCTGTCCGGATGCCTTCGATAAATTTTAGAAGTGGAATTTAGCAAAATGGACATCGAATTTGGAATCAGGCGAAAACGATGAAAATGGACTATTTACTTATTTTTTTCGGAGCCCGGATGCCAAAACACGAATTTCGAGGCTCCTTGTTACTGTTCCGGCAGGCTAGGGCAGCACCGGCGGCGCGGGCAGGTGGTGGAGCGCGGCGGTGCGGGCGCGGGCAGGCAAATGCACGGCGGCGGGCAGGCTGGTCCACGGTTTTGGGCGTGCACCGGGACCAGCGGACTTCGGCTTGGATACGTGGCGCGCGGGGAGTGGTCGGTCAACGCACGCGCGACAGCGCGCCGGGTGTGGCGCACGGTGGACCCCGCCAGTCCACGTGTCGCCCGCTCATTGGCGGGCGCAGCGACCTGGCTGGGCTGCCGTGAACCGCGGCCCACGGTCCCGCCGTGGACCGCGCTGCCACGCGGCGCGCCGCGATTGGCGGGCGCGCGGGGCACAGAACGGGTGACGTGGCGCACCGAGAGAGATTCGGGCGCGCATAGTAACGGGTTTGGCCCGAATTCGGGCGCCCGAATCCGGATCCTCTTGGATGTTGGGCTTGGGCTATAAATAACCCCTTTGGGCTTCTTTTTGAGGGCTTTTCCGAGCTCCTCTTGGGCTGAGGCCTTAAGGAAGGTTGTTCCACTCTCTCTCCTACACCCTTCGATGGATCTCCGAATTTTTTGGAGGCCGCGGCATTGGCGTTTACTGCGACGCGACGCACTTTGACGCTCCTTGGATTTTGGCTTCTACCATCGCATTTCAGTGCGCGAGACCCCCTGAGCTACCCCGTTGGACTTTTGAGCTAATTTTTAGGGCAGCGCGTTCACGAGAGGTACGCTTTCGATTTTCGTGTTGATCACTTCACCTTATTTTGAGTTCTTGGCATGGTTTACGAGGCATCTTTGAACCCCTTTTCTGTTGGTGGTTTTCTGGATAGCGCAAACTTGTCGGATTTTTATCTCTACACTCGGGTATCGGATTTCAACGTACGAGGACTCGATCGACATCTACACTTCGAGAGGAACGCGCTCGTATTTTTATTAGAATTTTTGGAGGACTCTTCAAAGGTGATAATTAAGCTTCTTTGGGGACTGTTTTTCTGTAGGCTTGTGTTTGTGAAGGTTTTGGCTTACAGGTGTCAGAATAAGGTGTATAAATACTCAATTTGCATCTACTCGTCGCAAGAATCACAGTGGTAATTTTTTTGGGATTTTTGGAGGACTACACGCAGGTGAAAAATCCCCTTCTTTGTGCTAGTTGGTAAAAACAACATGTGCTGTTTGGGTGTTGTGGGGTGTTGATCGTGTTGCTGTTGGTTGTGTTGTTTGTTGAGCAGAGGCTTGCGCGACCGTATACCGAGGGTGCAGTTCCGGCGGATTTTGATAGCGTGTGACTACGCACTTCACCAACTTCGGCTTTGCCTGCGGAAAGCGTTTCAAGTGTGTTGCCTTGTCCCCGGAACTGGTGGACGGTTCTCTAATTCTATTTGATAGAATGCATGCATGTTTAGGGTACATTGTTTGTGATTGAGAGGTAAGCTTAGTAATGTTAATTGTCTAGGAGAATTGCAAGATTAATATTCATGTTATATTATGAGGACTTGCGTGATTCGGATATCCATGTTGGTGATTAGGGAAAGCTTACCTAAGGGATTGTTACCATCTGTGACTTATAGCATGCATGATTAAGGTACAACTATTAGAATTGAGATGTAAGCGTGGAAAGTGGCCTAGATCATGTGGATTAATGCTTACTTGATTATTGTACATGCTTTAGAGGATTTGAGATCTAGCATTCTTGATGGCTATGTTCATGTTATACTAGATGAGATAGAGTTCATGCTCGATTACCCTTTGGCATATATATGCAGATATTACTCTGAGGAGTTATTATGGATTATGGATCATGGATATTGGATAGGTGTAGCTCATTAGTGATTCTGGCATGTGCTTATACTTATGTGGAGCTGCTATTTGTTATTATCTTGTATCTTCCGTGAGGACAAATGCATGCTTGTATGGACATCTAGATAGGCCATCTTTTATCGCTATACTATCATGTTGGAACTTGACTTACGAGAAATTATGTTTGCTTCTTTTCTCCTTATTCGTTAGTCAGGCGGTTCTTGTTGCTCGAGTTGAGCAGGGGTTTGGGATAGTGTAGTCGAGACTACGAGTCTGGGGCAGGTTGGACTTGATTGTGGGTTGTGGGTGTTGCGGCGACCGCAGATATTGGGCGGTTGACCGGATATGTCCTTGTGCATCAGATTGGGTATCGGATTTCCCTTTAGTGGATGGAGTTTCTGTTGGGTTATAAGTAATTGGATCTAAATAGGGGAAAAAACACCTAGAGGGGGGTGAATAGGTGTAAACAATAAACACTCAAAAAATCATTGCGCAAATAAACCCAATGCGGAAAAATAAAAGAACACGCAAGATTTTTACGTGGAAAAACTCCAAACCGGAGTAAAAAACCACGGGACCGATAACACGGCGAAATCCACTAGAATTAACACACGTACAAGGTGATATAACGTACTCACAGACGACTCAACCTTTTTCATACGCTCCTAGTAGATCTTCCCGCTCGCTCCACGACGCTTCTCGAATCCACGATCCGCGCCCAACGCTGAATCCACAGCGTCCAACGTCGAGTCCACGACGTCCAACCGAATCCACGGTCTTCACCCAATAGCACGCTTCGAATCCACGAACGTACCTCGCTCCGAATCCACGAGAGCGGTTGCACCTTGAATCCACAAGGCCACGCGAGTCCACGCGCCGATTTTGGGGTAAATCGTTGTTTGTTTGGGTGGTGATGATCCGCCGAATACTTAGATCAAAGATAGATCGGAAATACCATCTAAGTATTCATTGATTTGATTCTACTCAAAATGTGAGTATGGAAAACCTAGAATCAAATCAATCAATATAGATGAAGAAACATAGAATAAATCTATTGATTTCCTTTCTTCTCTATATATGTGGATTTTTCTTTTCGGCTATTTTCTTCTGTAATAGCGGATGCCCTAGAAATGAATACAGGGCCTATTTATAGGTTAGAAACCATTGGAAGAAGATAGGATCAAAAACTGCCTTTTCTGGAGAAATTTACCGACGGCGATCCGGATTGGAATTGACGATCCGGATTGCAGAAGCAAGAAAGACGATTTCCAGAAAATGCCTGTTCGGGATCCGGATCACAAAGTCCGATCCGGATCGTTCATACAGTTTTACCAGAACATCAATGTTCGGGATCCGGATTGCAAGTCCTGATCCGGATCGAGGAAGCACACAGGTAAAACTAGTGTTCGGGATCCGGATCAGAGGATGCTGCGATCCGGATTGAACCAGTGTATGAACAAACACCCTTCGGGATCCGGATTGCCGAGCCCGATCCGGATCCTGAACATGTCCCATGTCCAGTTTTTGATGTTTATGCAATAAAACATTCTTCCAGGTGTTTCTACACTATAAGAAGTATTCGGATCATCAAAAATCTTTAGTTAAACGTACCTGATCCTTTTGAATTCTTCTTTCTTGAGATTGAGGTATACGATCCAAAGTTTCTTCATCTTCAATCTTCAAGACTTAATACATTCACGAAATACGCCAACTCAAATTCCGTAACAATCTCCCCCTTTGGCGGTTTCGTGACAAAACACAAATCCACAAAAGAAAATTCAAAAAGATATTTTTGTTGCTATCACCATACAACAAAAATTTACAAAAGAGATCCAGAAATTAAAAACATGAGATAAACTCCTAAGACAGACTCTAGACTTAGACATCTGTAATCTCTGCACACAAAAATCATTCTTGACAAAAGAAATCGTTAGATACCTCAAGAATTGAATCATACAAAACCAAATACAGAGATAGAGTTTATTCTCATCATGACATTTGAAAAATTCAGATATGTAAGAGAATCATAGTTAAAACCAACATATCTTCTAAGCATTCAAAAACCAAATGTCACAAAATGTTAGTTCAACATCAACTTGTTAGTCATATTACATGCCCAAATAGTTAGTCGAATAGTTAGTATAGAGGCATGCCACCAATCAAGAGAAGAACCAAAGTTGAGTTAAAGTCATACTTACCTTGATATTCACAAAGTTCAGTTCACATCATTCATTGTTTCATTGTTCAGAGTTCTCTCTAACTCTCTCCCCCTTTTTGTCACAAAACAAAGCCAAAACGTAGCAAGAGCTACAATATGTAAGGAGAGTAAAAAAAAGTTCTATCAATATGCACAACCTGAGAACTAAACTAAAAGTATCAATAAGGCTAAAAACTAAAATCCTGCACAAAAAGAAAAGAAAAAGAAATGAGTCAAAAATGATCAGTTGTCAGAATCTGAGTCTTCAGAACTTGTGCAACCCATCTTGTAGAACATCTTTGTCAATCGCTTGTGCACAGAATTGACCTTTTTAGTGATAGTAATGTGAGCTGCCGTGACTATTTCAAGCTCATTGCAAATTCTGTGTTGTTCTTTCAAGATCTGTTCTTGCTTGACAGATAGTTGTTGTTGCAACTTGAAGATCGAAGTCAATGATGCTTCATCATCCGTGCCGGGTTCTTGTCGAGACGTTGAGGCCGAGGTGCCGTCACAAGGTTTCTTTCCAATAACATGAGGTAATTTGTGAAGTGACTTCACAATTGTTGATTCATCTATCATCCCGCAACTGTGCTGATATGATGTTGAGCTTACATCAATGTCAAACTTTCGTAAGATCCTCATGATGAGTAGAGGAAATGGAAGTCGCTCAGAAGGATGAGGATGCACAATGTATCTTGACATTCTGTTCCAAATTATATAGGGAATATTCATGTTCAATCCAATAGCCTCAGAGGGATGACCTATGAGATATAGGAATAGCAGCCGCTCCCATCTCACAACCTTGGTCTGCATGTTGGGCAGAATGTTATAACATGTTATGAAGTTTAGAAAACGGTACTCCAGTCGTAGATGTTTGGATCTGACACTCTTGCCGTCAACTGATTTAGTTCCTTCCAAACAGATCCTGTCGATCACAGTTTGCCACAATGCAGTTGTCAAACTTTTTCCTTTCAAAAAGTTAAGCCCCGATGTGCTAGATTCCATTCCAAGGACTTCACCAATTAACTGCGGTGTGATCTTAATCTTCATTCCTTGGATGTTTGTATAGAAATGCATAGACCCATTTTCATCCTCTTGAAGATGTCTCGCATTCGTGTAGAAGGTTCTCACACGATACAAACAATATCCTAGAAGTTCAGGGAATCGGCAGACTTGAAGAAGAGAAGCTTGTTCAATTAAGGTTCCAAATTCTGGTGAATGATTGCGAAGGGCTTCAATGTTGACATGACGTTCTCCGATGCATTCACGTCGTTCAAAAGCTCGAAGACGGTCAGTATTAACGACTACCTCTTCAACACGTGGCGGAGAGTCAGGAGCTATTGGTGTGTCAACATTAGTGTCTCGTCTTAATCCAAAACGTCGAGCAAGTCGTTTCCGTTTCACAGAGATAGTTGGAGCAGACATAGGAGCTTTCCCAGTGTCCATGGGTGCTTTTCCTTTTTGTTTAGATTTAGTAGGCAATACCTCATCATCATCATCATCTGTCAACATATCCCAGTGTACTTCATCAGGGTTTTCTTCAAGTTCTGTGTCACTTATAACTTCCACTTCACCTTTTCGTTGGAGTTTCTTGGCTCGTTTCAGTTTGTTGGTTGCTCGAGTATGTACCATCGTAACCAGTAGCAGGATTAACCAAGAGAGTGCCATCAGTGATTGAGTTTAAGAGGTGTCCTGTGCAGAACCAACTCAAGAACACATGAAAAATCGTCAATTTTGAAAAATTTGAAAAATTGTACCTAGACAATCATAATCATGTAGAGAAGCCAAGAATCAAATTAGTTTTCCAAAAAGAATTTTAAAAATAGATCAATTCCATGATTTTCAAAAATTCCTCTTTTATGCCCTAAAACAGAATTTTTAGAAATCGAAGCCTAAAAACTCGTTAATCAGGTAAAAACCCAGCATAAAAGCAAAACTAATTGACCCAGAGTTCTTATTTCAAAAGAAATTTGATCAAAAACCATTCACAAACGAAAAAATTCCAAGATTTCAACTCACGTTTGAAGAAAAAAGAAAAAACTGTGAAAAACCGAGATTTTGATCAATAAAACTTACTTGAATCCGAAGAACTTTGAGTTTGGAAGCTCCAAAATGCAAGAAATCTAGAGAGAGAAGCTCTAGAGATTTTAGAACAAAAGATTAGGGTAAAAGAAATCAAATCCTCTTTGTTCTTATAAAAACCCTAGCCGTGATCCGGATCGGATCGAGAATGTGATCCGGATCGGCTACCCGCAGGAAGAATCCTGCGTTCGGGATCCGGATCACTTACCCCGATCCGGATCGGCTTCAACTTTTTCTCCAGAAAAAATTATAAAATCCAGAAAAAGTATGTAAGCACTTTACCATGTCAACTTTAAACAAAAGACATCGTTTCATACAACAAGAAATAGATTATGCAAAATCTATCACAAATACCCAAAAATGAAACGAAAATTTACGAAAGTTAAAACACTTAAAGTTGAACAACTTCAATTACATCTATCCTGATCTTATGTGTAATGCCTTTATCAAATCATCAATTTTAGTAAAGAAAATGAAATACCAAGATCAATAGATGTTTGAAATCCCAGATAAGTTAGATAATATATCTAGACAATCTGTTGAAGGAGTGGCTCTTTGAGCATCTTTTACTAAAAATCCCACCTTATACCAACCATGAAATACGACTGAGTCAAGTATTTCAATATGAATTTCATCAACAATTTTCAAAACAAAAATTTGCTTTTCATTCATGGAGTATCTTTTTCTTTCTTTCATTTTCTCCATGTGGTGGTAGTTTTCACACTCCTCATGGGATGTAACTCTTTCCACATCTTTTGAGCATTTTACATTTCATTGACTCCCCCTCAATTGGCTATCAATTATTTAATATATAAGGTATTCAACCAAACCATTGATCTCGAATTCATACTCGACTAAGCAATCAAATATGATAATGACTATACCAAGAGATCATTGAGAGAGAAATTGACTTTGATCACTTAAAAGATGGTTTAATTAACGTAAATGATCATTGCAACATTGAAATATTATGACATCAAAAGCATAATAAATTTCTAAATGCATAAAAGGATGCAATTAAAGTCAATTATGATTTATGCTCAATTAATGTCCTATGTACAAAACATAGATAAAGAACAAAACAAAAACAAAAACAAAACCTAACCTAAGCAAAGGTTTCAAAAAGGTTATTTCAAGGAAAGCATGCCAATTGCTTTACGCAAGTGAATAAAACGTTTTTGATCCAAAGGTTTTGTTAAGATATCAGCTAATTGATCCTCAGTTGAAATATATGACAGTTGAAGAATGTTTGATTCAACTAGCTCTCTAAGAAAATGATATCTAAGTTCAATATGTTTTGTTCTAGAGTGCAACACAGGGTTTTTAGAAATGTTAATAGCACTAGTGTTGTCACATAAAATGGTTACCGAAGATGTTGAAATCCGGAAATCGCTCAACACGCTTTTCATCCAAATCAATTGGGTTGAACAACTTCCTGCAGAAATGTACTCCGCTTCGGCAGTCGAGAGTGCTATGCAATTCTGCTTTTTACTGTGCCATGCAACAAGGCAATGGCCAAGATAGAAGCATGCACCACTCGTGCTTTTCCGGTCATCCACCGATCCAGCCCAATCGGCATCTGAGTATCCAACAATATCCAAAGTCGTTCCCATAGGATACCAAATTCCGAAATTGATTGTACCTTTGATATATCGGATGATCCGTTTCACCGCTTTCAGGTGAACCTCCTTCGGTGCTGATTGATATCTCGCACAAATCCCAACACTGAAGGATATATCCGGGCGACTAGCCGTGAGATATAGTAGACTTCCAATCATACTGCGATACAGTTTCTCGTCTACATTCTCACTATGTGATTCACTTCCAAGTCCCTTATGGCTAGTTCCCATTGGAGTCGGAAAATCCTTAGAATTTTCAAGATCAAACTTTTTGACCAACTCCAGTGCATACTTGGATTGACACAAGTGAATTCCTTCATCGTTTTGTTTAACTTGTAATCCAAGAAAATAAGTCAATTCGCCCATCATGGACATCTCAAATTCGCTTTCCATGGTCTCCGCGAATTTGGAAGCATCATTATCTCTTGTTGCGCCAAAAACAATGTCATCGACATAGATTTGAGCAACTATGAAATTGTTTTGATAATGCTTCACAAAGAGAGTCCTGTCAGCTCCCCCTCGAGTGTAGCCCTTTTCCAAAAGGTGCTTTGTCAACCTTTCGTACCATGCTCGCGGTGCTTGTTTCAGACCGTAAAGAGCCTTTTTCAGACGAAAAACATGGTTAGGTAGTTTATGATCCACAAAACCTTTCGGTTGAGCCACATAAACTTCCTCATTTAAAAACCCATTTAAAAAGGCGCTCTTAACGTCCATTTGAAATAATTTGATTTTAAAATGACAAGCAATCGCAAACAATATACGAATGGACTCGAGTCTAGCTACAGGGGCGAAAGTTTCATCAAAGTCTATACCTTCTACTTGAGAGTAGCCTTGAGCAACTAACCTTGCTTTGTTCCTGATGATAGTACCTTCTTCATTTTTCTTGTTCTTGAAGATCCATTTGGTACCTATCACATTGTGTTGCTTCGGAGGCTTCGTCAATTCCCAGACTTTGTTTCGCTCAAATTGATGGAGCTCTTCCTGCATTGCTTTAATCCAGTAGTCATCTTGGAGAGCTTCATCAACATTCCTTGGTTCGATTTGAGATACATAGCATGCAAATCCGCAAACCAATTGTCTCCGTGTTCTAACTCCTTCTTGTGGATCTCCAATGATGTTCGATTCAGGGTGATCCTTGGAGATGCGTAACGTTTGAGGTAGAGGAGTAGACGGAGGTACACGAGATGATTCCTGCACATCAGATAAGCTTGAAGAACCGTTAGATGCATCATTATTATCGAAAGAATTGTTAGAAGAAGATGCATTAGCAGGTGTATCATCATCAAGAGAGATATCGAGGGTAGATTTTTCAGATTCAAAGTGAAAAGCTTCATCTACCTTAACATTTATCGATTCTACGATCGTCTTAGATTCTAAGTTAAAAACTCGATATGCTCTGCTGTTTGTAGAATAACCTAAGAAAATCCCTTCGTCACTTCGAGAGTCAAATTTTCCAAGATTCTCACGATCACGTAAAATAAAACACCGACTCCCAAAGATACGAAAATATTTGATGTTAGGTTTTCTACAAAACCAAAGTTCATATGGTGTATTCAATGTCCCCGGGCGCAAATACACGCGATTAATAACATAAACAGCAGTGTTCACCGCTTCAGCCCAAAAATAAAAAGGTAAGTTCCGGCTGTGAAGCATAACACGTGCCATTTCCTGTACGACCCTGTTTTTGCGCTCGACTACACCATTTTGTTGAGGTGTGTAAGGTGCAGAGAATTCATGTTTAATGCCATTAGAAGTGCAAAAATCAATGAATTTGGAATTTATGAATTCCCCACCTCTATCACTCCTAACTCGAGTAATCCTATCATTCTTTTCAGTCATAATACGATTGCAGATTTCGAGAAAAGAATCAAAGGTATCAGCTTTTTCTTTTAAAAATGCTACCCAAGTATATCTAGAAAATCATCAACCAATAAGAAAATATACCATTTACCTCCCAGAGATGGTTGACGAGTTGGCCCCATTAAGTCCATATGCAAAAGTTCCAAAGGCCGTTTTGTACCTATGTGGTTCAAGTTCTTGTGTGCAGTCCTAGACTGTTTTCCTTTTTGGCAACCGCCACACACAAGGTTTTGTTCAAAAGAAAGTTTCGGAACCCCCTTGACCACATCTTTGTTCGAAATTCTAGCAAGTTCCTTAAAGTTTATGTGACCTAGCCTTTCATGCCAAAGTGTTTCATTTTTCAAAGATGCTAGGTTACATTTTTCAGAAATCTTAGAGGAACTACATAACAATTGTTTTCTGATCTAACCCCCTTTAAAAAGAAAGCATGGTTCATGTCAGTTACAGTGCATTTATCAGATGAAAAATTAACTGAATAACCACTATCACAAAGTTGACTTATGCTTATGAGGTTAGTCTTAAGGCCATGAACAAATAACACATTATTTAGAACCGGGCCATCTGGAATAGCTACCGTTCCCTTTCCAACAATTTTGGAAGACCGACCATCTCCGAAAACAACAAGTCCTCCGGAGTTTTTCTCAAATGTTTGAAAACAGTTTTTATCACCGGTCATATGACGGGAACACCCGCTATCCAGGTACCAAGACGAACTATCATATGCATGCAAGGAAACATTGGTAGCAAGACAGGGAAAATTTCACCTTTGCGCACCCAAACCTTTTTGGAGTGCGTCGGTAATGATCGTGAAGTTGATTTCCTAGGTGAGAGCGTCTTGCTTGAAGAATTGCTGCTCCTTGATGATGTCGTCTTGAGCGGTGTACTACCAAGGCTCTTTTCCTTCAATTGAGTTGCAGTTGATTTTCGAAGAATAGCCCTTTTGGTAGTCATTGCAAGAGGTGCTTGAGGTGTGCGTTTGGCTTCCGTCTTGCAATTTCTCCTTATGTGCCCTGAAATGCCACAACGAAAACATACCTTAGGTCTTGACGATCCCGAGGAGGATGTAGTAGGCTTGTTGTCGTTGCTTGTCGTGAATTCCGGTGTCGGAGGAGGAGATACCGACTGAGGCACAAATACTGTCCCACTCGAACTTGGAATGTCTCCAGTTTGAGTGTATCCGAGGCCGAACTTATTTCTTTGACCAAGACCAAGAAGTCTGTCCAACTTACTCCTTCCAGAAGAAAATCTCTTTAAGTCATCCTTCAGTTGGCGTATGGTCTCCGTCATTTCCAATTTTTCCTGTCGAGCCTCGCCGTTGAGCTTCAAGAAGTAATTCGCTTTGTTCACCATATCCATATAATTCTTCTCGAGTTGCTCATTGGACTCTTGAAGGGAAACATTTGTTTTAATCAGATTATCCCTTTCCACTTCAAGATCGGTTGAGAGAGAGGTTACCCTTTTTACTTCTTCTTCGAGATCCTGCAATCTCCCTTTCAACCCCTTGTTTTGCTTAGCCAGTTTCTTTGAATCCCTCAAAAGCTTATGGTAGGCTAGAGCAAAATCTTCACCTTCCGAATCATCTGATTCATCGTCCGTTGCAATCTTTTCAACAGTGGAGTTGGACAGTGAATCGGATGTACTTGCCATTAAGCACATGAAGGGTGAAGATGTGGTGGACGCGTGGAAAGCTGTCGCGTTGTCTTCTTCATCACTTGAGGATGACTCATTTGACGTGGAGTTGTCATCCCAAGTAACGACTTGCATCGCTTTCTTCTTTGCCGGATTCTTGTTGGGACACTCCGTTGAATGTGGCCGTAGCCTCGACATTTGAAGCACTGAACTTGTCCCTCTGAACTTTTCTTATCCTTTGAGAAGTTCTCTTGCTTTCTTGACTTGTAGCTTGAAAACCCTTGCCTTTCTTCGACTTTCCGAAGGATGGAGTTTTGCTTGAATTACCCCTTCGAAAGTTGCGGCGAAACTTCCTTGTCAAGAGAGCGAGCTGCTTCTCAAAGTCCTCCATAGAAAGGTTCTCGTCGTCGTCCGAGGAGGATGAATCCGCGTCTTCTTCTTTAGTTGATTTCAATGCGTAACCTGAAGACTTAGAAGAGGATGCCTTTCCAGAAGAATAGTTAGTAGGAAATGTCATTTCATAAGTTTGTAAAGCACCTACTAATTCTTCTACACGCATTTCGTCCGGGTGTTTAATTGTTTCAATGGCTGCGACCTTCGGGCGAAATCGTTCAGGAAGAGTTCTTAGAATTTTTCTTACAACTTTAAATTCTGGAATCTTCTCTCCCAAGTTAGCACATGAGTTTACGATGTCTTGCAATCGTGTGTAATAGTCAGTGAAAGATTCATTCTCTGCCATAGAGATAGAGTCAAACTTGCTCGTGAGCATTTGCAGTTTCTGAATCTTCACTAGGTTAGTTCCCTCATGCGTAACTTGAAGAACATCCCAGATTTCTTTCGCAGTCTCACATGCCGAGACGCGAGAGAACTCAGTTTGTGACAAAGCATTAAATAGAGCATTAATTCCTTTGCCATTGTAAGAAGAAGAATCTATCTCTTCCTTGGTCCATTTCGACCTAGGTTTTAAGGTGCGAACATCATCTAAAATTTCAGTTGGATTAGACCATCCTAATTCAATTGATTGCCACACCCTTTCGTCGATGGAAATTAAAAAGGCTTTCATCCGCACTTTCCAGTACGCATAATTTGTTCCATCAAAGAAAGGGGGTCGATTGATGTTTCCACCTTCAACCATTGTTTACAACCCTATTCCCGCTCTGATACCACTTGTTGGGTTATAAGTAATTGGATCTAAATAGGGGAAAAAACACCTAGAGGGGGGTGAATAGGTGTAAACAATAAACACTCAAAAAATCATTGCGCAATAAACCCAATGCGGAAAAATAAAAGAACACGCAAGATTTTTACGTGGAAAAACTCCAAACCGGAGTAAAAAACCACGGGACCGATAACACGGCGAAATCCACTAGAATTAACACACGTACAAGGTGATATAACGTACTCACAGACGACTCAACCTTTTACCATACGCTCCTAGTAGATCTTCCCGCTCGCTCCACGACGCTTCTCGAATCCACGATCCGCGCCCAACGCTGAATCCACAGCGTCCAACGTCGAGTCCACGACGTCCAACCGAATCCACGGTCTTCACCCAATGGCACGCTTCGAATCCACGAACGTACCTCGCTCCGAATCCACGAGAGCGGTTGCACCTTGAATCCACAAGGCCACGCGAGTCCACGCGCCGATTTTGGGGTAAATCGTTGTTTGTTTGGGTGGTGATGATCCGCCGAATACTTAGATCAAAGATAGATCGGAAATACCATCTAAGTATTCATTGATTTGATTCTACTCAAAATGTGAGTATGGAAAACCTAGAATCAAATCAATCAATATAGATGAAGAAACATAGAATAAATCTATTGATTTCCTTTCTTCTCTATATGTGGATTTTTCTTTTCGGCTATTTTCTTCTGTAATAGCGGATGCCCTAGAAATGAATACAGGGCCTATTTATAGGTTAGAAACCATTGGAAGAAGATAGGATCAAAAACTGCCTTTTCTGGAAAATTTACCGACGGCGATCCGGATTGGAATTGACGATCCGGATTGCAGAAGCAAGAAAGACGATTTCCAGAAAATGCCTGTTCGGGATCCGGATCACAAAGTCCGATCCGGATCGTTCATACAGTTTTACCAGAACATCAATGTTCGGGATCCGGATTGCAAGTCCTGATCCGGATCGAGGAAGCACACAGGTAAAACTAGTGTTCGGGATCCGGATCAGAGGATGCTGCGATCCGGATTGAACCAGTGTATGAACAAACACCCTTCGGGATCCGGATTGCCGAGACCGATCCGGATCCTGAACATGTCCCATGTCCAGTTTTTGATGTTTATGCAATAAAACATTCTTCCAGGTGTTTCTACACTATAAGAAGTATTCGGATCATCAAAAATCTTTAGTTAAACGTACCTGATCCTTTTGAATTCTTCTTTCTTGAGATTGAGGTATACGATCCAAAGTTTCTTCATCTTCAATCTTCAAGACTTAATACATTCACGAAATACGCCAACTCAAATTCCGTAACAGTTTCCCACTTATTGTTTACCCTTGTATCAGTTTGGGGATCGGGTTTCTCTTTAGTGGATGGGTTTTCCCACTTTGATCAGAGTCGTGATCCAGTCCTGCTATATTATGATGCTTGTGATACCTGTGATAGTGATACTTTACTCGTGTGGGTCGCTCCCCTCGAGTGCCACTCCGGAGGTAGGCCTATGACCGAGCCATGTGTGCCGGTCTGATACTTATTTTGGGATGTGAGCTATGTGTGCCGATCCCGCGGATTCGAGCCATGTGTGCAGATTCCGCTACTGAGTTCTTGAGATACTGAGTTCGTGAGATTGATGACAGAGCAGGCAGTACCGGGTTTTATACCGGTTCATTTGATTGGGTTTATTCAGGCAGGTACTTTTATTATTGCACTCGTGCCTAGAGGCTGAGTGGAGTCTAGTAGCTGTGTTTAGACCAGTGCTAGTGTTGTTGGGAACCGTTTGGGGTTAACGGTGGTCCCGAGGTCGTTGTGAGTTTTTCGACCGTTGTGCGAGAGATTGAGGATCTTGAGTCTATCCGTTCTGAGAGAGAGCGTGGATTTTGACTATAGCCTGCATGTGCCACTATTCGATAGCGAGTTAGTCCGTATGGACACCCTACGTAATTCCTGCCTGGCAGTGAGAGGTGGTTGTAGGTGGGCGCAGGCTTGACTGGACCAGATGTGGCAGTCAGCTCGATTGGGTCGATTGTGCACTTCATGTGCGAGTGGTTGCATACCTTTCATTGATTTTCCCATTTGAGCATGTAGATAGAGGCTTGGTAGCTGTTGAGTACCTCCAGCTTTGTTGTTCAGTTTTTACTGCATTATTATCTTATGCCTCTAGTAGACTTCATGGGCAGATCGTCGGACTTGGTGGCGGTACCTACTGAGAACTCCCTTTTGGTATAGTTCTCACACCCATTGGCGGTTTTCCCCCCTCCTATTTCTTTTCTCTCCTTTGTTTTGCAGAGTTTTAGCGGGTGTTGCTGATTCTGCGGTTGCTGTGCGAGGCGAGGGAGTCGCGAGCTAGATCCCTACCCGTCTATGGAGAGTAGCGGTACCCCTACATTGGAGATTCTGAGTACAGTCAGTAGATTATTTATTTTTTCGCTTTTGAGAGATTATTGTATTGTGAGGATCTGACTTGTACTGAGAGCCTGTACACTGATGTATTATTTTCAGGTTACCTTCCTGTTGAGTTCTGATTTATTGTATTTGAGGATATTGTATGATTATCATTTATGGGAGATGGATATTGTATCATTATTCCAGTTGTACAGATGGTAGGTTTTAGTTTTACAGCACTTTTATTTTATAGCTCTGATATCTGTTTAGCTGTAGCCCCTTTCTTGCAGGTAGGACGCTTCGCTTATGCGGGATTTTGCATAGGCGGCGGATCTGTTGGCGAGCCTGGGTCGCAGTTTCGACCCTGGGGCGTGACAGATTAGAGTGGTATCAGAGCCTAGGTTGAGGTCATGGTGGACTTAGAAACCCTAGGCTTATGGTTTGACCATTGGATGACTTCGTGAGAGTTGTGACTTGTAGCGAGAGTCCTGATTGAGTTTTATACCTCTCCCAAGGGACGGGATGAGTGATTGGCATGTTTATTCTCCTAAGTGATTATGTTGGCTGCAGACAACATAACGCTGTGGAATGGGTGACATGCTCTAGACTTTTGCTGGATTGGGTCGAGTGTTTGTTGTGTGCTGATTTGCGGTCTTGTCGTGGTGAGCGGTGTCTCCACGACGCTGGGTTTTGACCTGTGTGTATCCTGTCGCAGCAGTTGAGCATGAGCGGTTGGATTTGGGCCGGACACCCAGATTGAGGTCAGAGAGCTCTGGACCCAGATGACAGGATTGTCAGAGGCATATCAGCGGCGGAGTGAGCAGCTGGTTTAGGTGACACAGTTGTCGGAACAACGGGCAGCCCGACAGTGCTTTCCTCTTAAGGCCACCCGATTGTAGTATCCTCAGTGGCAGTGATTTCTGTGGCGCCGATGGAGCGAGTTGCCCCCTCCGTGCCAATGTTTAGTGCCCAGGCACCGAGGCAGGGTGGATAGCTGACAGCAGATGAGCTGTGGGTCATGATCGGTCTATTGAGCCAGTTTTGGCAGATGAACCATCCCGATTCGTAGGATCGAGCTTGGAGCCTTAGGAGGCAGAGTCGTGGTTGGTATTGATAGAGAGACTATTTGAGAGCCTCGCAGTGTCTAAGAGTTTACGCAGTTGTTGAACTGCGCGCTTCACGTTAGACGGACGAGGCGCATGAGATTTGTGTATCTGGGAGTGAGTTGCGCTAGAATGCCTTTCAGTTTATTCGGTCCATCCGTTACAAGTTTTGAGATGCCTTGATGGAGTAGGCGTAGTGTGTGGAGTGTGGCGATGCAGTTCTTTGGATAGGGATCTGCCGCCAGAGGCGAGTTTTGGATGGAGGCGCTTGGCACTAGTTGTAATGATCCGACTTTTCCAGCACTTTTATTTTTTTCCTCTGGAACTTTTTGGTTGTTTTTGGAATGGAACCTGGGTTTGTTTCCTCCTTATTTCTGGTCCCTCGTTTGGAGTTTGGTGTCTTGGGGCACTTGTGTTATTTTTTTGTGATTGGGCACGAAATTTGTTGCTCGGCGGTGCGACCGGAGCGAAAATCCGAGTCACGGATCGCCCGGAAAAGAGATTTAAGGCTCTGGGTGATTTCAGGGTGCACCGAAAGTCGTGCATCGTGATTTGCACGACTTTCGAGGGTGGGCGGTACCGATCCTTCTTCTAGGGTTCTTATTAGGGGTTCTTAGCCGCCTCCATTTTTCCTCGCTCGGTAACGCTTTTGAGGAGGAAAAAGGGGATTTCGATTTTTCAAAGAGTTTTGAAAAGAAAAAGAACGCGAGGAGAAAGGGAGGAGCCTCGGTCACGCAGATCATCGGATCGGAGAAGAAAGGGAAGATCCGCCGTCCTCCTCCTCGCGATCTAGGTGAGCAATCGTTTCTTTCCTCCTTTCTTTTCTCTCTAGGATGGTCTTGGGGGTTGGGGGGGGGTTCGGCTGCCGCCACCGCCGCTGGGCTGCCGCCGCCGCCGCTTCCGCCGCTGCCGCCACCGCTTCTGCTGTCGCCGTCGCTTTTGTTTTCGCCCGCACGCAGCGGCGCGCCGCACCGCTGCAGCCGCGCCCACGCTGCCGCGCGGGGCTTTTACCCGCGCGGAGCGGCGCGCTGCGCGGTTGCCGCCGCGTGGCTACGCAGCCGCGCGGGGCCCTCGCCCGCGCGTAGCGGCGCGCCGCACCGTTGCAGCCGCGCTCTTTTGCCCGCGCGGAGCGGCGCGCTGCGCGGTTGCCGCCGCGCGGTTACGCTGCCGCGCGGGGCCCTCGCCCGCGCGCGACGGCGCGCCGCACCGCTGCAGCCACGCCCACGCCGCCGCGCGGGGCTTTTGCCCGCGCGGAGCGGCGCGCTGCGCGGTTGCCGCCGCACGGCTACGCTGCCGCGCGGGGCGCCGCGCTGCTGCCACCACGCTGCCGCCGCCGCACGGGGCCCTTGCCCGCGCGGAGCGGAGCACCGCACTGCTGCCGCCGCCGCGCGGGGCCCTTGCTCGCGCGGAGCGGAGCGCCGCATCGCTGCCTCCGCCGCGCGGGGGCCCTTGCCCGCGCGGAATGGAGCGCCGCGCCGCTGTCGCGACCCCGCCACTCCCCGTACCCTGGTGGTCCGGCCCGCTCGGGTAGTCTTGTCGTAAGCAAGGCTTCTCTTTTCTTGCGAATCTTAACGGCTAACTTCCTCCTCCTCGCGATCTAGGTACGGGCGCCGTTCGTGATCAAGAGTGGCCGTAGGGCATATCGGTCGGCACAATAGGTGGGTACTCCCTCTGCTTTCTTCAGGATCACAGTAAAAGAATGTATGTCACGTATGGAAAAGCAATATTTCTATTTTTCGATGTTGTCTAACCCCTGTCTACGTAAACATGTTTACTACTAATCTTTCTAATAACTGTGGTTTGTTTCGGTTTATGATGAACACACTTACTATGTTATGAGCCCAAGGTTTGCTTGCACGCACACCAACGGTTTGGCCACCACACTGGTGTATTTTTTCGGAAAGATGGCATGTCGGCCCGTGTACCCCACGACTAGTGGTGATGGGGACCCCTCATGGCTGCTCAAGTACCGCACGAGCGCCGTGGAGGGGTATAGGCAAATCACGAGAGGCAGGTGCACTGATTACAGTTGTTACAGGGGGGTCGTGAAATCTCAAAAGGAACGGGGGCGGGGGGGGGGGGGAAAGCTTGGAATCCCCGAGTGTTTTCGGTTTGCATGAAGTTTTATTTCGTTCTCTAGCATCTCATTTATAATATTTCAAGTCCTCGATAATAGTAGTGTTGCTGATTTTCCACTGTTGTGACAGGTCAAGGGAAGTGTACGGGGCGGGAGTGAGGCCGCAATGCGAGGATTCCGTTAGCGCCGCAAAATAAAACCTGACGCTTTTCTTCTGTGCTCTTTACTTTCCCGTTTAATAACTGTTTGTGAGTGAGTGGCATGTAATTGTGTGTGGGTTGCAACTGTGTTAACGGTGGTGAATGTCTGCTTGAACCTCTGTGTGCTGGTTGGTATTCGCCTCTTTTGCAAAAAATGATCAAATGGTTACGAAAATGATTTCAAACAAAAACGGGTGTCGGGTAGGCACCGATTTATAAAACTTCGGGTTTATCCTTTCAAAACACCGAGGCTGTCTCGCGTAACCTCATTACCTCCCTGGACGAAATGCTTGGTTGCTGTGGTTACCGTGTCTGATTGATTGGTTTTGCCGCGCACATACAAACGGGACCCGTCATTGCAAGGGGTCGCGTTTGCACGTGTGGCGAGTCTGGCACGGACCGGGGAATGCTGCGCCTTCAAAAAAAAAAAAAAAAAAAAAAAAAAAAAAAAAAAAAAAACTTTGGACCCCCGGGGCGTGACATTTCACGGCGCCAGGAGGAGGCTTCACGGCGCCAGGAGGAGGCTATGGGTCGGATGATGCGCATGATGGAGCAGAGGGCACAGTGAGTTGTAGCACCCCCTGAGAGTTTCCCCGCACCTTCCTCGCCAACTATGGCACCCCCAGTTGTACCAGCAGCACAGGCAGCCCCTATTGCATCTGTTACCAGTAGACAGCCATTCGGGACAGCAGGACCGTTGACCCCCGCAGAGCAGCGAGAGGTGGCTGAATTGTTGATGAAATTCCGTCAGTCTGATCCACATCGTTTATCGGGGCAGAGTTCGGAGCACGGAGAGGCGGTGATGGCCGAGGTGGCTCCAGCTCCCGCAGGGGTTTCGGGGGTGAAGCGGCCAGCACAGGATGTTGAGGGACAGACCAGTCGGCAGGGACCTACGAGACCTCCACGATCTCATCCTCAGGGTCGTGGGTTTCGGAAGGCGCCAGAGGTCAGGTGGGCCCCGGAAGCAGCCACGGTATCAGCAGCACCACCAGCGACAGCAGTCTCAGCAGCAGTACTGTGACGCCCCACTTCCCAGGGGGTCACCCATCCTAGAACTACTTTAGCTCTAGCACGCTTAACTCTCATGTTCCTCTTGGATCTTACTACCATCCAAAATGCTATAGCCGGGTTAAGAGATTTAGTACTATTATATCATTTATATAGAGGACTAATCCAAATTCCGGGGGTGTCACATTCTTCCCCCCTTTAAGCCCTGACGTCCACGTCAGGCTCAAGCACACTCACAAGCACCAGGCGATGTGAGACTCGTCTCGCTAGCCTTAGCCGACCTTGTGGGGAGCTGCACTCCACCCACAACGGTCATTAGCCGGGGAGCCTCACTCTACCCGCTATATAACCCTGGCTCAGCCGAGACTAATCTCACATTTCCGGCTGGTGAATGGCTCTGATACCAACTGTGACGCCCCACTTCCCAGGGGGTCACCCATCCTAGAACTACTTTAGCTCTAGCACGCTTAACTCTCATGTTCCTCTTGGATCTTGCTACCCCCCTATAGCCTGTTCAGGATAGAGGACTAATCCAAATTCCGGGGGTGTCACAAGTACCCCTGACAGCAGCAGTTTCGGCAGCAGAGACGGGGGCGGTGCGTCATCTGTGGCGGGCCTCATCCACCATCGCAGTGTGACTAGAGACAGGGACGGTGTTTCCTTTGTGGAGAGTTGGGACATTTTCAAGCAGCTTGTCCTCGAGCCATTCTGTCAGTGCGACCCTTGCTACAGCACCCCCCTTGCCTGTTCAGGAAGCGGAAGCCCCTCCGGTACACCGTCAGACAGAGTGGGGTACGACGTCGGGACAGACGGGACGACGATCTTCAGTACCCAGTGGACGGGTTGATCCAGCCCTGGTGGAGGGCACCCCGGCAGCAGATCCTATCGCCGCAGGTATGACTTTATTTTCTGTCACCTGAGTTGAGCTTTTTGGTACCACTGCATCTTTCTACACATGTTATTAGGGCATTTGCATCTCTGCATGGATAGGAGATAGGAATTTTGCTACATGCATTTGCAATTGGATTCTACACAGTACCCTGCGAGCAGAGGAGGATTGTGGGACAGGATCAGGACAGTTGAGATTTGGGAAGTACACCGGCAGGTGCGCCGGTTCAGTTACAGCTCCACGACTCAGATTGAGCACACGAGATGGACAAGCTGGTGCGGTATCATGCAACGATTGATTGTGGAATGAGAACAGTGACCTTCCCGCGAGTTGGACAACAGGAGATCATTTTCACAGGTCACCGAGGTATCCTTCCTGCAGCAGTGACTTCAGCGGTTTTGGGTTAGGTGCTACCTGTTGAGCGTAGGTGACGCCTAGGACTAGAGGTTGTGTCTCTAGGGATCCCGGATAGGGTTGTGTTTTTAGGGGTCACGGATAGATCGTAGCTTCCGTTTTGTAGCCACAGCGGGAACGGCATCAACACTTCTCTCCCTTTTTTTCGCCCTTGTGCTGAAATTTGCGAACAGGACGAAAGCTTCGAAAGGCTACTCCAGAAATGGAGACGGTGCCCGAACCTGTTCTTGTTTGATTGGGGAGAAGGCACTGGTCTTTCGGAATTTTTGAGCTTTTCGTTAATTTCAGCTGTTTTTCTAAATAGAGAGTTGGGGTTGATGACTTTCCTGCTGGTGGGGCCCTTACCCTTCTTGTTTGGTTGTGTTGGCGTACTTCGTGTAGTTTGGACGAGTAGAGTTGGCTGTTCTTCCTTGTCCCCAGTTTTTTTTTGGAATTCCTGAGGTTATTCCAACTTTGGATTCGCTTTGTGGAGAGTGAGTAGCGACTGGGGAGTTGGGGACTGTGTTCATGGATGCTTACCTTTGGCTTGGAGACTCCCTTTTGAGCCATGTTAGTTTCGAGGACGAAACTTTCTTTTAGTGGGGGAGGATGTGAGGACCCGAATCCCCACTTAAGGGTTTATTGATGGATTAGTGGCTTCCGGGAGTGTTTGTGCGCGTGTCGGGCCCAAAAAATAAATTTTCGGTGTAATTTGGGAGTAAGTTTGCATCACCGGAGGCCTTTGAAAAATTTTAGAAGTGGAATTGGACCAAACCGACATCGAATTTGGATTCAGCGCGCGAAAACGATGAAGATGGACTATTTTTGTTTTTTTCGGAGCCCGGATGCGAAAACACAGATTTCGAGGTGTTTGGGCACTGTTCCGGCGGCCGGAGAGGCACCGGCGGCGGCGGCTAGCGGCGGAGCACGGCGGCGGGCGGAGGCGCAGCCGCTCGGTCCACCGCAGTGGCGTGCACCCGGGCGCTGGCCACGTGGCGGCTTCCTGTTGGCCGGCGCAGCAGGCGCGGTCCATGGAATTGGCACGGGTGTACGGTGGACCGAGGGTTGGCCACGTGGCGGCTCGTGGTTGGCGGGTCCTGGTGCGCGCGGTCCACGCAGCGGCGGGGGCAGGTGGCCGTACAGACAGGGCGTCGTGGGGGCGACGTGGGGGCGCCACGTGGCGCCTCGCGGTTGGCCGGGCGCAGCCGTGCACGCCTACGTGTCGGGACACGCGGCGCTGCGCGGTTGGCGGGCGCGCATGCGCCGGGCGTGGGCAGTGTCGGCGGGAGGCGTGGCGGGCTCTCAGGCTTTCGGGCGCGCACAGTGTTGGGCCGGGCCCAACACTGTAGCGGCCCGAATGTTCCGTGCGCCCGGTTTTGGGCCCAAAAGTCCAAAGTTGGGATTTTTTCGGGCTGGGCCTATTTAAGCCCCTATTTCACCCAGAGTTTGGGGTTTTTGCCAAACTCTTCTGCCTTTGAACCCTTCAGGAAAGTTGGAGATCTTCCTGTCGCGCATCTTTTGGCGGAGGCCCAGATTTTTTGGAAGCCGCGGCGTCGACGACTTCGGCATCGTAGCACAGAGCGATGATCTTTCATCGGAGGCCCATTATCGTCGCAGTTTGGTCTGAGAGGTCCACAGAGCTACTCCGACAGTATTTTTGGACGATTTTCATGGCATTGGATTTTGAGAGGTACGCCTTCGATTTCTGTCTTGATCACCTTGCTTGATCACCTTGCTTGATTCTGAGTTCGTGGCATGGTTTTCAAGACATTTCTAAGCCACTGTTTTGCTGGTGGAGTTTATGGGCAGCAGCCCCTTGCCAGAATTTTATCTCCGCGCTCGAGCGTCGGATCGAGAAGAGCCTGTACACTTTTTGCATCTACTCGTCGCGAGGATTATCGTCGTATTTTTCTGGGATTTTTATGAGGCTTGCCCGAAGGTATACTGTTTCCCCTTTCACTATGCAGAGTATTACAGTTGTGTGGTTGTGAGGTTTTGCGCACCCTGTGTTGTGGAATTTGTAACTCGGCCTACGGGGCTCGGTTTTGGACGTGCAGGTACCCGTTTCGATGGTCTCGACGCGACGATCGCAGCAGTATTTTTATTGGATTTTTTGGAGCATTGTTTATAGGTGAAAAATACGCATCTTTGGGACTGTTCCAGCAGATTGCTTGTACTTGGGTTTTTGGTGAAATAAAGTGTAATCATGGATTTTTTGTTGTACCTAGGGGTATTTGCGGGTGTTTGTGAACCCGTTGGTGTTGAGGATCTGTGGAGGTTGTTGCTCCTGGTGTTTTCAGCTGTGGAACCTTGGACAGTTAGCGTTCTCAGGTGGGTGGCCCTGTCTCCAAGATTGATGGACTGTGCATTAAATCTGCTATTGTAGGAATATACATGATAGTGAAATTCTTGTGTAGCATGCTAGAATGTAGGAATTGCTATTCCTTGTATTATCTGACGATCTTGTCATCACCTTGCTTTCTATCATCTGTAGAATTATTGTTATCTTGGAACTTGACCTAGCACCCCCGTCATATGCTGCATGTGTAACCAGACCAGTAGAAAACTCCAATTTGGGCTAGGTTTATTCTGCTTTAGACATCCACACTTCTTTTCTTCCTGGACATAGTGTTTTACTCGCCCGGGTAGTGGGCCGAGTGGTCGGGATTCTTTTAGTGTGGGATGCATGTTACACTCGTGCTTGGGAGCAGAGTGGAGTCTGGTAGATTGTAGTTGGTCGTTCATCTGTGGCGGGAGCCGTTTGGGTAAACGGCGGTCCTGAGAGGTTTTATTTGTCGCCACTGTGTTAGTGGCAGTCGTATATCAGTGTTAGTAGGACCTAGAACCCAGAACCTTTTTGATATACACATGATTTTAGTCTACCAATGTTTTCTTCCAAGCACCGAAGGGCCGCTGGAGTCTGTCATTGTTTGGTTGGACAAAGGCATTAGCCCTTCGGGGTTTGGGTATAAATACTTGTTTTATAACTGTTTTTCCTAAAAGAACTAAAAATCATTAAATATGGATTTCTTCCAGATCAAAATGGCTTTTAGTAATAACTGTCACCTTTTTTATTACAACCTTCTCACCTGAGAGAGTTTGGGTGATCTGGGTTCTAGGGGCCGTTTCTTTGTCGGGACGAAAGCTACGGGGGCCGAGCATGGAATCTGTTCTTCTTGATAGGGTTGTAGGTGCTGGTCTCCCAGAACTTTCGGACCCTGGTTGGTGTCTTCTGCATGTTGTACCGAGGTTGTCGTGTCCCCGAACCGTAAGGGGGTCGGGAACTTCGATAGGCGGAGTCTAGAGTTTGTTCTTGTTTGATAGGGTTCTAAGCACCGACCTATCGGGTTTTCCAAACCCTTATGGTGTCGGTCCTTCCTGTGTTATCTGTGAGTTTGTTGTTCTGTCGCGGGGAGCCGTTGTGTAGACGGTGATCCCAGGCCGTCGGGTATCTTCTGGCCTGTGTTGTAGTGAACCGTCGGGGTTGACGGTGGTCCCGAGTCGTTGAGTGTTGTCCGACCAGTTTTCTTAGCCCTGAGTTGTGGGTTGATCCCGGCTGTGGAGTATCTCCAGCCAGTGTGTTTTGTGCTGTGAGCTGAGGGAGTTTGCTAGTGTCCTGAGATTCGAGTGAGTTGATCAGCTGAGTCGTCGAGAGTGCTCCGACCGTTGTGCGAGATGTTTGAGGATCCTGAGTCTTTCCGTTCAGAGCATGAGCGTAGATTTTGGACTATAGCCTGCAGTGCCACCTGAGCTCGACAGAGTGCGCGGATACCTTTGTCCTCGTTGGGGTTGCTCCCCTCGAGTGCCACGTCCGGGGTGGGTCTGCACTTTGGTATCGCGACTTGTCGACGCCGTCCCTCTGACTGGGCCAGTTTTGGCAGTTACAGACAGTCCCTCGGGCTGGGCCAGTTTTGGCAGCTACGGACGCCCTACGTCAGTCCGGTCCTCCGTGGATGTAACGTCAGTAGGTAGGCGCAGGTTTGACTGGACCCGAGGTGGCAGTCAGGTAGATTGGGTGATCTGAGTTGAGGGTTAGTAGATGCGCTATGTTTTCATCTGTCCCACTTTTTGAGCATCTAGATAGGGGCATAGTAGCTGTAGAGTTTTTCTTTTCCAGCTCTTTCCTTCAGTATTGCATTTGTTTCTTCATGCCTCTAGTAGACTTAGTGGGCAGACCGTCAGGCTTGTTGGCGGCACCCACTGAGAACTACTGTGGGATGTAGTTTTCACACCCATCGTGGTGTCTTTTTCCCCAGGGACTTCTGCTCCTGTTCCTGCTGCTCCAGTTGCTGCTTCTTCAGATCGAGGTAAGGGAGTCGCGAGCTAGATCCCTACCAGTCGTCATCCAGAGAGTAGATGTAGTCGTCATCCAGAGAGTAGATGTACCCTTTTTATATTTTGAGAGTTTCTCGTTGAGAGACCTTTGTAGTGAGGTATAGAGTTGTACTTTTCTTTTATTGCTGAGAGAGACTTTTGTATTTTGGTGAGGACTTGGATTTGGACTTGTATTTATTTTTATTTCAGATTATACTTTTCAGCTTTGATATCTGTTTAGTATAGTATCTTTCTTTTGCAGGTTAGTCACTTCGTCCATACGGGGTTCACCGTATGGGCGGCGGATTTGCTGGCGAGTCTGGATCGCAGTTTCGACTCCGAGGCGTGACATAAGGTGCTCAAGTTGCTTGCTGGCATTGCTCCTATTGTTCCTGCCTTCTTCTCCAGGTGCTCCAGGAAGGGGGGGGGGGATGAGGAGAGTGGATTTTGCTCAGATGAAGATGGGAAATAGCTCAAAAAATCTTCCGAGTCCTCTTTCATACAAAATTTATTTGGGGTAAATCGGACCTGCGGATCAACAGCAATCCCAATCTAGATCCAACACTATCAAAATATTTTTAGGCGCTCGAAAGTGGAGTCCGAATCATAATTGGCTCACTTTCGGCTTCCAAACCTTAAGAATTCGAACCATCCAAATTGGGGATTCGAATGTTTGAAACTATGATTTGAACATCCGAATTCAGGAAAACTGTACTTTTCATAATTCCTCCACTTCAAGCCCGTTTTTGTATTAATTTTGCGAAAAATAATTTTTGTTCGATTCAATCATCTCCAAATGCCTGTGTTTGGTAACGGGGATAAGGGGGGTTATCCCCCCTTATCCCCGTTTTAATACCCAAACACAAAAAAAAAAGAAGGGAACTGCTGTTCCCATCTAAACCCGTTATTCCGGGTTTAGATGAGAACAGCAGTTCCCGGATGGAGCTGGAATAAGGTGGGTTTTAAAATTTTGCATGGGAATCGAGGGAGGCATGGGCACGTGGGCACCTCTCTCTCTCTCTCTCTCTCTCTCCACGGGAATCGAGGGGTGTCTTTTTTTTTTTCTTTTTTTCCTTTTTTTTTGGCATACACCTAAATAAAAATTAGTTTTTTTTTTATTTTTTTAAATTAGAATTTTTAAATTTTAAAAGATATTTAAATTTATAAATTTTAAAATTTAAATTTTTTTATTTTATAAATTTTAAATTTTTTAACTTTATTTTTTAATAAATCTCCTAATTTTATTTTATTTCATTTTTATAAAAAAAATATTAATTTTAAATTTTTAAAATTTATACAATTATTTTATTAATTTTTAAAAATTTATATAAATTTAAAAATTAATATTTTTACTCCCACTTAAAATTTAAAAATTAATTTTTATTTACTCCCACTTAAAATTTTTACTCTCACTTAAACTTTAATTTTTATTATGTATTTTTAAAAATTTATATGATTTAAAAATTAAAATTTTTACTCCAACTTAAAAATATAAATTTTCAATACACATATTTATCCCCTCTCAATTCTTATTATTTCTCTATATCCAACCAAACACAATTTTTTCTTATTCTTCTTATTCTTCTTATTCCTATATAATTTACCAAACACAATTTTCTTTATTCCGTGTATAACTCAACTACCCAACTAAACGCAAATTTACATTAGTTCTTACTTATTTCATAATTTATACCTATCCTCGGTGTAACTAAAATTTTTCTTATTTCCGAACCAACCGCAGCCTATGTGTCTGTCTGTATGGCCACAAAATACTAGAACACTACACCCTATTTATAGAAAACTAGTTAAAGACCCGCGCTTCGCGGCGGCCGAATATATTTACAGTAAATTAATTTTAATAATTAATAATTATTAAGTAATGAATAATAAATTATTTATAAAGATAGAAATATTTAATACATTATAAAGTTTTCAACTTTATAAGTCAGAAAAAAAAAGAAGCACAGTACAATTAACACATATACCAATTGTTCGTTAACAAATAACAGCACTTCAACTTCAAATAAAAAAAGATGCATGAAAAATAACGTGTAAAATTTAAGAAGCATGTGCATTCTCCTCTGCATAACACAACATAGCACAAACTATAGGCACACGATCTTTTTTTTTTTTTTTTGCCACCTTTTCCTTCATCCGCTATTGGTTTATTTGATTTAACCAGTATTTTAGTTGGCATAACTCCATCTCGAGACATGCCTTTCAAATGCCAAACATAAGCAATGCCTCTTTCTGAAACTGAGAGAACATATAAGCTATTTGTCTTCTTAGAACCCCTACATTCCAACATAATTAGTATTCTTTGCATGGAGAGGGCGAACTCAGCCGCACTACTTTCATTTTCATGACCAGAAGACCACATTTGAAGCTGCTTATGTTCGGTCAAAGACGAAACAGCAACACCCCCATCATCTGAGACAGCTATGTACTGAGCAGTACCCTGTCACCAGAACAACCCCAACACAGCATTATAATTAGAAGGAAATATGACTGTGAAAAAGTAAATAAATTCACTTCATCTTAAGTTATAACAGCTTTTAAATAGCAACATTTTAAAATAAAAATAAAAATCCAAGTGAAATTCCAAGAAATCCATCATGTAATCTGCAAGATTAAATCACTTATTGGGAGATTAATGATGAATAATGTGACATTAGCAAGTTCATCAAGATTCAAAATCATCAAAAATCGCCAAATGACAGGCTGCGAAAGAATGGAAAATACAATTACAGCATTGATGAGGTCCCAAGGCATAAAATCTAACAACATATTAAGTTCAAACAAAAGGCATATTAAGTGTCACGCCCCGGGGTGCCACCCAGTCCCCGGGTCCGTCTACAGATCCGCCGTGCACACGGAACTTCCCGCGTACACGAAGCGCTGGTAACTTGCTCAGATATTAAATGTACAATAAAAGAGCATAATACAGAGCTGAAATAGAAGAACCATATAGTATCTCAGACTGGAATTATAAGTAAAGCTGTAATATGTACAATAATCTCCCAGCTCACTCAAAATAATACAACCCGCTGGCGGAAGCCAGACCCAAAATAAAAGGAGAATCTCACAGTCTGAGTGGGGGGTACAACGTCTATCTACAGCTCTCAGTCTCCCAGGAGATCTATCTATTCAGCGATCCCCTTACCTCGATCAGCTGCCGAAGGCCTAGCAGCTCCTGCAGATGACTCTGCAAAATAAAGGAGAAGAAAGAAACAAAAAACAACAATGGGGGTGAGAACTACCAGATAAACCAGCAGCCTCCCCTAGTGGGTAAAAACCTCAACTCTGACGCACCCACTAGGACTACTAGAGGCGAAAGGAAAAAGGGGAAGTGGTAAGATACATAAGATGCTGAAACAGGAAAACTACCACTATTATGCTGTCAAAACTGTATGCATGCATCAGCAATAGTATCTGATCAAATAAACCCAATCTAGCAACCGATACACGATCGGTATTGCCTGCTCAAGAACCAGTATCTGATCGGCACACGGCACGATCCCATAATATCCAATCGACCGGCACACGGCTCGGTTCTAAGCCTACTCCGGAGTGGCACTCGAGGGGAGCGACCCACACGAGTAAAATATCTCTGTCATCAGTATCACAAGTATCTCTGTAGCACATGTCTCAATATAGCAGGACTGGATCATGACTATGATCAAAGTGGGAAACTCCATCCACTACAGAAACCCAATCCCCAACTGATGCAATAAACCAGACTCAACCCCAATCTGATGCAAGGATAAACATCTGGTCGACCGCCTACTGTCCGCGGTCACCGCAATACCCCACAAGTCCACAATCTAATGCAATCTTGGCTACACTATCCCAAACCCCTGCTCACACTTGAGCAACAACATCTGAATGCAAAGGACAACAATAAAACATGTTCAAATCCCAATATGATAGTGTAGCAATAAATAGTGGCCTTACCTGATGTCCGGGCATGCATGCAACTGTCTTTATTTTTAAAAGTTGTAAAATAGTGTCAAAGGTTTAAAACAATTGATTTACTGAATAAAAGTCATTTGCATGCGAGATCATAGCCTTTGTCTCAATCACAGTGTCCCAATATAAGTCATCATATCATTTGTGGGGTTATATTAAATTTTAGGGGAGTTTGTCCCAGCGGTCCTTGTCATTTGTCATATTAATTTGTCCCAATGGTTCTCATTAATTGTCCTGTTAGTTGTTCTGTTAGTAGTCCTGTTAGTAGTCCCAACGATTCTCATTAATTGTCATATTTTAGGGGATTTCTAGTAATCCCAGTGAGCTTGTCAAAAATGAGGTAAGCAACAACCGCCCACCTCGAGCAGCTCAAACAACACCCCAGGTAGTCTCCTGGCTGTCCACAGTCCTCAAATCCTGCAAATCAATGCTCCCGGTATAAATACAAATCCCAAAAAGTACAATATTTGCTGTTTTTCAGACAGCACGGGAAAAGAGGAGTTTTTCACCTCTAAAATGAGCTCCTAAAATCCCAGAAAAATCACGGTTGCGTTCCTCGCGAAGAGTAGATCAAAATCGACTCTTTGAACGCCTCGATCTGATGCTCCTACGCCAAGATAAAAATCGGAGAAGTCGGTGCTGTCCAAAAATTACCACAGCAAAAAGGGGGGTCAAAGAGGACTTGGGAATCGTGCCAAAAGTACGAAATGGAGCAAAATGATCAACATGGAAATCGAAGCCCTACCTCTTACGGTCGCGCTGCCGCAAAAATCGTCCAAAAATTCCACCTGGTTAGCCCGCAGTGAATTTTCGACGGAACTACGACGGGAAATGGGCCTAAAAAGAAAATCGTCGCAGTGCGCCGCGTCGCAGATATCTCACTATCTGTAACTCCTAAAATCCTGAGATTGTAGAGAGAGAGAGAGGAGAGAGAGAGGAAAAACTTTTGTATAGAACACTTTCTCTGATTCTCTCTCTTCGGCGCGCAAAATGAGGTGGAATGAGAGGGGTGGGGGACCCCTATTTATAATGGGCCAAGGGAATATTCCCACACGGGATCGGATCAGAACAGGAAACACCGAAACGGGCCAACCAGATTCCGCCACGTGTTGCCCAAACAGGAAACAGCCGGTGCAAGGGCCACTGGGAATTTGCCACGTGTCCACGTGGTCCACATGCCCGGTCCGCGCTCCGGGTTTTCCGGAAAATGTCGGCCAATAGGGTGCGCCACGTGTCACCCTCCCACACGCCTTCTAGAAGCCGGCCAGCCAATCAGGAGCTGCCACGTGGCACGGGAAAAATTCGGTGCACCCGGTGCACGCCATGCCGTGGACCGCGCACCAGCGCCCCCTGCCCGCGCCTGCCCGCGCCTGCCCGCGCTGCGCTCCTCCGCGCTCCGCCGCTGCCCCGCTGCTGCGCCGCTGCCCGCCGCCGTGCGCCGCCGCCCGCCGCCGCTCGCCGGTCGCCGGAACAGTAATTCCGGCGGCTGGAGTTACTGTTCCGGCGTGAACAGTACCCGAGGTGCCGGAAAAAATTAAGTAAATATACCGTTTTGATCGTTTTCGCGCGCTGAGTCCGATTTCGATGTCCGTTTTGCCAAATTCTCATCCGAAATTTTGCCGAAAGCTCCCGAAAATTCCATTTGCTCCGATTTTCGCGCCAAGTCTATTTTAAATATTCAATTTCGCTTCTACAAGCTCCGATGCACTGTACAAGCTCCCCGCAGTCACTGTTTAATGTTGCACAGTTCCTGCGGGAGTCCGGATTATCACATCCTCCCCCACTAAAAAGAGTTTCGTCCTCGAAACGAGACTCAACAACAATTCTTAGTCCAATGTCTCAAATAAGTAGGGGTGGGCGTCCCTCATCTCCGACTCGAGCTCCCATGTAGCCTCGCGCTCGTCATGATTGCTCCATTGGATTTTCACATAGGGAATGGCCCTACTGCGCAATTCTCTTACCTCTCGATCCAGAATTCGCAGTGGGCGCTCCTCATACCTCAAATCCTCGCTGATCTCCAGCGGTGTGAAGTCGATGACGTGCGATGGGTCGAAGACATACTTCCTCAAAGTAGAGACATGAAATACATTATGGACACCAGCAAGCCTCGGAGGAAGTGCAAGTCGGTAGGCAACTGGCCCGATACGCTCCAATACCTCAAAGGGTCCAATGTATCGGGGGCTAAGCTTCCCACGAATGCCGAATCTCTTGATTCCTTTGGACGGCGAGACTTTCAGGAATACATGATCTCCAACCTGAAATTCTAAGTCTCGTCGCCGAACATCGGCATAACTCCTTTGTCGGCTTTGGGCGGTCTGAAGATGCTGTCGGATCACTCGGACCTTCTCTTCTGCCTCTATCAAGACATCTGGTCCCAAGGTCCGCCTCTCGCCCACGTCACTCCAATAAAGCGGTGATCGACACTTGCGTCCATACAATGCTTCAAACGGAGCCATCTGAATGCTCGCTTGAAAGCTATTGTTGTACGCGAACTCAGCCAAGGATAAGTGTCGAATCCACCCTCCGCCGAAATCCAAGACGCAAGCCCTAAGCATGTCCTCCAGGATTTGTATCGTCCGCTCTGACTGCCCATCAGTCTGCGGATGGAAAGCCGTACTGAACCTGAGTTCAGTCCCCAAGGCTGTTTGCAAACTTTTCCAGAAATGCGAAACAAACCTCGGGTCTCTATCTGATACTATGGAGGCTGGTACTCCATGTAATCTCACTATCTCATCCAGATATAACTGGGCTAGTCGCTCAAGTGGCCACGTAGTCTGCATGGGCAGAAAGTGCGCCGACTTGGTAAGTCGATCCACGACTACCCAGATAGCGTCTGCTCCTCCCTGTGCCCTCGGCAATCCGACCACGAAATCCATCGTAATGTGGTCCCATTTCCACTGGAGAATTGGGAGACTCTGTAACTTGCCAGCTGGCACTCGATGCTCAGCTTTCACCTGCTGACAAGTTAAACACTGAGCCACAAATCTCCCGATATCCCTTTTCATGCCATTCCACCAGAAGTGTGCCTTGAGGTCCTTATACATCTTAGTCCCACCAGGATGTAGGGTATAAGGTGTATAATGGGCCTCTCGCAATATCTGCTCTCGGATCTCCGCATCCGCTGGCACACATGCTCGGTTCCTGTACCTCAGTACTCCCGAGGCATCCACCGTAAAGTCCCCAGACTGATCACTCGGAATTTGATCTCTAATCCTGGTCAAGTGGGGGTCCTCACTCTGTTTTTCCTTGATCCGGTCTAGCAGAGTGGGCTGCACGACTAAAGATGTCAGTCTAGCAGAGACCCCAGGGGACACAACCTCTACTTCGAGCCGTCTCATCTCTTCTAATAGCGGTGCCTGGTCTGTGATCAACATAGACAAACTTTGCACCGCCCTCCTACTCAAGGCGTCAGCGACTACATTAGCCTTACCTGGGTGGTAGAGAATATCTACATCATAATCCTTTAACAGCTCTAACCACCTACGTTGCCTCAAATTCAGTTCCTTTTGCGTAAACAGATATTTTAGGCTCTTATGGTCGGTGTAGATTTCACAATGCTCCCCATAAAGGTAATGAAGCCAAAGCTTTAGTGCAAACACTACAGCAGCAAGCTCCAAGTCATGGGTAGGGTAATTCTTCTCGTAATCTTTGAGTTGCCTTGATGCATAGGCAATTACCCTTCCTTCTTGCATCAACACACAACCAAGTCCACTGTGTGATGCGTCACTATAGATCACATATCCTTTTCCCATAACAGGAAGGGAAAGGATAGGAGCGGTCATCAGTCTATTCTTCAGCTCCTCAAAGCTCCTTTGACAGTCCTCACTCCAGATAAACTTCATTCCCTTACGCGTCAAGCGAGTGAGGGGTGTGGAGAGCTTCGCAAAGCCTTCCACAAACCGACGGTAATACCCAGCTAAACCCATAAAGCTACGTACCTCAGAAACCGTCGTCGGTCGGGGCCAATCACGGACTGCCTCAATCTTTGCCGGGTCCACTGCCACTCCTGCGGCAGAAATCACATGGCCCAAGAAGACTACCTCCCGAAGCCAAAACTCGCACTTTGCCAGCTTGGCATACAACTTCTTCTCTCGCAGAAGTTGCAGCACAATCCTTAAGTGCTCCTCATGCTCGGCATCACTTCGGGAGTAGATCAAGATATCATCAATGAACACCACCACAAACCGGTCTAAGTATGGTCGGAAAATCCGGTTCATTAAATCTATGAATGCGGCAGAGGCATTAGTTAGCCCAAAAGGCATAACTGTAAATTCATAATGCCCGTACCGTGATCTAAACGCCGTTTTCGGAATATCCTCGGCCTTCACCTTTAACTGGTGGTAACCGGATTGCAGATCTATCTTAGAAAAGACACAAGACCCTTGCAGCTGATCAAAAAGATCATCAATGCGCGGCAAAGGGTACTTGTTCTTGATGGTCACTTTATTTAATTCCCTATAGTCCACACATAGTCTAAGTGACCCATCTTTCTTCTTCACGAATAGCACCGGCGCACCCCAAGGTGATACACTCGGTCTAATAAAACCCTTATTCATTAAATCCTGAAGTTGCGCCTTAAGCTCTCGCAGCTCAGTCGGTGCCATCCGGTAAGGAGCCTTTGAGATTGGCGCAGTTCCTGGAACTACGTCAATCACGAACTCAATTTCCCTATCTGGCGGCATGCTAGTCAGCTCAGGTGGAAAAACATCCGGAAACTCGCGGGCAATTGGGATATCCTTGAGTTCCGGCGCCGCCGTAGGCCCCTCAACAACACTAGCCAAAAAGGCTACACACCCTCGACGGATCATCTGCCTCGCTCGGGAAGTCGAAATCATAGAGGCAAAGAAAGCACTCTGACATCCCCGGTATACCAACATCTCCTGGCCTGGCTCTCTAAAAGTGACGGTTCTTGCGGCACAATCAATAGTCGCAAAGTACCGAGCCAGCCAGTCCATTCCGAGGATCACATCGAAGTCCTTCAGCTGTCTCAAGACCAACAGGTCTGCTGGCATAATCCAGGACTCGATTTGCATCGGGCAGGACCAACAACACTCCTCCACGTGCAAGGTGTGATCGGGAATCTGAACCTCTCGTGCACGTGGCAAAAGTCCTACCTCTAACCCATGTAATGATGCAAATGATCTACTAATGAAAGAATGTGATGCTCCTGTATCAAATAAAGTACGAGTCCTAATGCCAGAAAGCAAGGTGATACCTGCCACCACATGATCTGCTGCCGAAGAGTCCTCTACTTGCACAGCATACACTCGCCCACTCTGAGCTGGAGGGCGATAATCCGTGGGATGGGAAGAAGATGGTCTGCTTGCTGGAGCATAGGGCCGCTGAGCCGTCGATCGCTGCTGTGATGAAGATGGAGCAGATGCTGAAGAAGGGGTGGCGGGGGCCGAAAAGGGGCACGAAGCTCGAATGTGCCCGGGTTGTCCACATCCATAACAGCGACCCCACCGCTGGTCGCAGGTGCTGGGAAAATGCTGGCCTCCACAGAAAATACAATTACCGGGGGCTCGTGGTTGTCGGGGTTGCTGTTGAGACTGCCGCTGTCGCTGATGCTGCCGCTGCGACCCACGCTGCGACGACTGTGATCTTTGCTGCTGCTGCCGCTGCCGGGGCTTCTGGGATCCACCAGGTCCTCGTCGCTCGGACCGTCCTTGGCCGGGGAACTGTGGCTGCGGCGGTCGTGGCGGCCTCCACGAACTAGATTGTCCTCCCACTTCCGGTGTTGGTCGTTTCGCCCCCGGGACTACTACGGGAGCTGGAGCTACTTCCTCCATCACGACCTCCCCGCACTCAACGTAGAGTGCCTGCTCCATCGAGGCCTCCAGGGTCTGCAACCTACGCGAACGGACCAACTGAAAAAGGTCCCGGCGCAATCCTCGCTCGAACATGTAGATCCTGTGCGCCTCGTCCCTGGCCACGTTCGGTACACATGCCAACAATTGATTGAAATTGGCAATGTACTCGTGTACGGGCCGATCTCCTTGTCGGAGGTTTCTCAACTGTTCCTCCAACCTCTGCCGGACGCTTTCCGGAAAGAAAGCCCCAAGAAGGAGATTGCGGAATTCCGCCCAGGTCAGGAGCTGAGCCCCAGGCGGACCAGCCGGTCGAACACGCCGCCACCAAGCTTCGGCGTTGTGTTCCAAAAAGTTCGTTGCTAAAATCACCTGATATCGCTCCTCGATAAACAAAGTCTCAAAACGTCGCTCCATCGCCGTGATCCACGACTCTGCCTCCCACGGCTCAGTACTTTGCCCCGAAAAATGGGGTGGGTCAAACTGGCGGAACCTCATTAACAGGTCCACCACTCCCCGCTGCTCTGCCGGGGTTAGGGATCCTGTCAGCCCAGTCGGCTGTCCACCAGTACCCCGAGCAATAGGGGATGCCGGGGTCACCGGTACAGCTGGGGGATTCACAGCAGGGGAAGAAGGTACGGGAGAATTCTCCGAGGGTGCTACAACAGGCTGCGCCCTCTGTTCTAACATCTGTGTCAGCCGGCTCATGGCCTCCTCCTGACGCCGAACAGCTTCAGACATCTGGTGTGACACCCCCGGAATTTGGATTAGTCCTCTATATAAATGATATAATAGGACTAAAATCTCTAACCCGGCTATAGCATTTTGGATGGTAGCAAGATCCAAGAGGAATATGAGAGTTAAGCGTGCTAGAGCTAGAGTAGTTCTAGGATGGGTGACCCCCTGGGAAGTGGGGCATCACAGTTGGTATCAGAGCCATTCACCAGCCGGAAATGTGAGATGAGTCTCGGCTGAGCCAGGGTTATATAGCGGGTAGAGCGAGGCTCCCCGGCTAATGACCGTTGTGAGTGGAGTGCAGCTCCTCACAAGGTCGGCTAAGGCTAGCGAGACGAGTCTCACATCGCCTGGTGCTTGTGAATGTGCTTGAGCCTGACGTGGACGTCAGGGCTTAAAGGGGGGAAGAATGTGACACCCCCGGAATTTGGATTAGTCCTCTATATAAATGATATAATAGGACTAAAATCTCTAACCCGGCTATAGCATTTTGGATGGTAGCAAGATCCAAGAGGAACATGAGAGTTAAGCGTGCTAGAGCTAGAGTAGTTCTAGGATGGGTGACCCCCTGAGAAGTGGGGCGTCACATCTGGGCCATCTGAGCCTGCAGCTCTTGCACCTCACTCTGCTGGCCCTGCTCGGACTCCTCCTGATCGGGTTCAGGGGAATCAGGCTGAGAACGCGTCAACATTCTACGTCGCGGAGGCATCCTACCACAAGAAACCATACTCAGTATCATAACCCCACACGACCCAATCTTAGCGAAAGTCAAAGACATTCTCCTATTTCTGTGACTTTATGTTGTCTGCAGCCAACATAACTGTCCACCAGAAGTAGGCTAAGTCGATCCTTCTTACTTTACTGGAAGAGTTAAATAAGTAACCCAACGACTTCCGCAAAATTATCACGTCTCTCATACCCTATTATCCTAGGGTCTGCCAAAAGCCTAGGGTTTCCTAAGTCCCAACTGACCTATCCCTAAGCTCTGATACCAACTTAATCTGTCACGCCCCGGGGTGCCACCCAGTCCCCGGGTCCGTCTACAGATCCGCCGTGCACACGGAACTTCCCGCGTACACGAAGCGCTGGTAACTTGCTCAGATATTAAATGTACAATAAAAGAGCATAATACAGAGCTGAAATAGAAGAACCACATAGTATCTCAGACTGGAATTATAAGTAAAGCTGTAATATGTACAATAATCTCCCAGCTCACTCAAAATAATACAACCCGCTGGCGGAAGCCAGACCCAAAATAAAAGGAGAATCTCACAGTCTGAGTCGGGGGTACAACGTCTATCTACAGCTCTCAGTCTCCCAGAAGATCTATCTATTCAGCGATCCCCTTACCTCGATCAGCTGCCGAAGGCCTAGCAGCTCCTGCAGATGACTCTGCAAAATAAAGGAGAAGAAAGAAACAAAAAACAACAATGGGGGTGAGAACTACCAGATAAACCAGCAGCCTCCCCTAGTGGGTAAAAACCTCAACTCTGACGCACCCACTAGGACTACTAGAGGCGAAAGGGAAAAGGGGAAGTGGTAAGATACATAAGATGCTGAAACAGGAAAACTACCACTATTATGCTGTCAAAACTGTATGCATGCATCAGCAATAGTATCTGATCAAATAAACCCAATCTAGCAACCGATACACGATCGGTATTGCCTGCTCAAGAACCAGTATCTGATCGGCACACGGCACGATCCCATAATATCCAATCGACCGGCACACGGCTCGGTTCTAAGCCTACTCCGGAGCGGCACTCGAGGGGAGCGACCCACACGAGTAAAATATCTCTGTCATCAGTATCACAAGTATCTCTGTAGCACATGTCTCAATATAGCAGGACTGGATCATGACCATGATCAAAGTGGGAAACTCCATCCACTACAGAAACCCAATCCCCAACTGATGCAATAAACCAGACTCAACCCCAATCTGATGCAAGGATAAACATCTGGTCGACCGCCTACTGTCCGCGGTCACCGCAATACCCCACAATCCACAATCTAATGCAATCTCGACTACACTATCCCAAACCCCTGCTCATACTTGAGCAACAACATCTGGATGCAAAGGACAACAATAAAACATGTTCAAATCCCAATATGATAGTGTAGCAATAAATAGTGGCCTTACCTGATGTCCGGGCATGCATGCAACTGTCTTTATTTTTAAAAGTTGTAAAATAGTGTCAAAGGTTTAAAACAATTGATTTACTGAATAAAAGTCATTTGCATGCGAGATCATAGCCTTTGTCTCAATCACAGTGTCCCAATATAAGTCATCATATCATTTGTGGGGTTATATTAAATTTTAGGGGAGTTCGTCCCAGCGGTCCTTGTCATTTGTCATATTAATTTGTCCCAATGGTTCTCATTAATTGTCCTGTTAGTTGTTCTGTTAGTAGTCCTGTTAGTAGTCCTGTTAGTAGTCCCAACGATTCTCATTAATTGTCATATTTTAGGGGATTTCTAGTAATCCCAGTGAGCTTGTCAAAAATGAGGTAAGCAACAACCGCCCACCTCGAGCAGCTCAAACGACACCCCAGGTAGTCCCCTGGCTGTCCACAGTCCTCAAATCCTGCAAATCAATACTCCCGGTGTAAATACAAATCCCAAAAAGTACATTATTTGCTGTTTTTCAGACAGCACGGGAAAAGAGGAGTTTTTCACCTCTAAAATGAGCTCCTAAAATCCCAGAAAAATCACGGTTGCGTTCCTCGCGAAGAGTAGATCAAAATCGACTCTTTGAACGCCTCGATCTGATGCTCCTACGCCAAGATAAAAATCGGAGAAGTCGGTGCTGTCCAAAAATTACCACAGCAAAAAGGGGGGTCAAAGAGGACTTGGGAATCGTGCCAAAAGTACAAAATGAAGCAAAATGATCAACACGGAAATCGAAGCCCTACCTCTTACGGTCGCGCTGCCGCAAAAATCGTCCAAAAATTCCACCTGGTTAGCCCGCAGTGAATTTTCGACGGAACTGCGACGGGAAATGGGCCTAAAAAGAAAATCGTCGCAGTGCGCCGCGTCGCAGATATCTTGCTATCTGTAACTCCTAAAATTCTGAGATTGTAGAGAGAGAGAGAGGAGAGAGAGAGGAAAAACTTTTGTATAGAACACTTCCTCTGATTCTCTCTCTTCGGCGCGCAAAACGAGGTGGGAATGAGGAGGGGTGGGGGACCCCTATTTATAATGGGCCAAGGGAATATTCCCACACGGGATCGGACAGAACAGGAAACACTGGATTGGGCCAATCAGATTGCGCCACGCGTTGCCCAAACAGGAAACAGCCGGTGCAAGGGCCACTGGGAATTTGCCACGTGTCCACGTGGTCCACATGCCCGGGTCTCCGCTCCGGGTTTTCCGGAAAATGCTGGCCAATCCGGGTGCGCCACGTGTCACCCTCCCACACGCCTTCTAGAAGCCGGCCAGCCACTCAGGAGCTGCCACGTGGCACGGGAAAAAGTCGGTGCACCCGGTGCACGCCATGCCGTGGACCGCGCACCAGCGCCCCCTGCCCGCGCCTGCCCGCGCCTGCCCGCGCTGCGCTTCTCCGCGCTCCGCCGCTGCCCCGCTGCTGCGTCGCTGCCCGCCGCCGTGCGCCGCCGCCCGCCGCCGCTCGCCGGTCGCCGGAACAGTAATTCCGGCGGCTGGAGTTACTGTTCCGGCGTGAACAGTACCCGAGGTGCCGAAAAAAATTAAGTAAATATACCGTTTTGATCGTTTTCGCGCGCTGAGTCCGATTTCGATGTCCGTTTTGCCAAATTCTCATCCGAAATTTTGCCGAAAGCTCCCGGAAAATTCCATTTGCTCCGATTTTCGCGCCAAGTCTATTTTAAATATTCAATTTCGCTTCTACAAGCTCCGATGCACTGTACAAGCTCCCCGCAGTCACTGTTTAATGTTGCACAGTTCCTGCGGGAGTCCGGATTATCACATTAAGTTACAAAATTAAGCTGTCCCTAGTGCTCAAACAAAAGGCATAATAATAGATGTAAATTCGTACGACTCTGAAAGATTTTAGCTTTTAATTAATTTACTTCATCTTAAGTTATAACAGCTTTTAAATAACAACATTTTAAAATAAAAATAAAATCCCAAGTGAAATTCCAAAAAATCCATCATGTAATCTGCAAGATTAAATCACTTATTGGGAGATTAATGATGAATAATGTGACATTAGCAAGTTCATCAAGATTCAGAATCATCAGAAATCGCCAAATGACCGGATGCGAAAGAATGGAAAATACAATTACAGCATTGATGAACATAACATACAAATTCTGCTGAGAAACTCAATGCCCTCGCAATTTAATCATTTTTTTTCTCCTCCTAACTAATTTGTTACAGTATGGAATATGCTCGGATTACCTCGACGATGGGTGCACGGCACTGAGGATACTTGCCATCCCCTCGAACCAACTCATTTGCGCATTTTGAACACGCACACATGTGCCCACATCTGAAAACAGAAATCGGGTACATCAGTATACAAAACATTGACCGTAAAAGTTAGGACTCTTATGTTTGAGTCTCTAGATGTGGCAAATAAACCGACCTGTAAAGAAGAGAGTCGATATGACCGCCACAGCAGTTGTTGAAATCAATTGAATAAACCAATAAGAACCAATGGAGGTTCCTGCTTCTGTTGGAGGAAAAAATGGATCGCATGTGCAGGCCCAGAGGTCCCAAGGCATAAAATCTAACAACATATTAAGCTCAAACAAAAGGCATATTAAGTTAGTAAACTAATGAACTTATCTCTGCCTCTCCTGATACAAATGATATTACTCCCTTGTAGTTCATAAATCCGTATAAAATGTAAACTACAAAACTTACACGATTACAAACCAAACGTACCACATGAACCCGCAGCCTGCAGGTGTTCTGCATGCTTCGAATTGCTTAGCTATCTCATAGTGGTCCTTAGCCATACACGCTAAACAGTCGAGAAGCCCATTAGTAACCTCAGCATCAACATAGAATCCGTCCGAGTAGAACAGAGAAGGATTCAAACGATGCTTTAACAATCATTTTGGAATCAAACACATGCACCTCAATCCACAATAACTAAATGTTTCGACAAATCATCTGGCTAATCTCACCTCGAAAGGAGCGGGACTGGATTGTCCATCGAGACTGAAGATCGACAATCTCATGACTTGAAGCCCATCTTCACAGATTGGCAGTACCAGTTGCAGGACCCCATGAAGAAAAACTCTTCGTGCCGCTGCCGCACCACTTACGAATGTTGTTGTTTCTCTTGAACAAAGAGTTTCAACTTCACATAGGAAAATAGATAGTTTCACATAGGGAAAACCTTGTTCTTTTTTTTAAAACCAAGAATACTTTCTTTTAAACCAAGAATATATTCAGTTTTTTTAAAATATGCAGACACTAACAGAGAGCATAAAGGTGCTTTCTCTTTAACAAAGAAATTCAACTTCTACATGAAAGTTGTTCTTCTTTTAATTGCTTTCTCTTTGATCCAGTTTGGCAACCAACCTGAAGTGAGTAGCAGGTGACGACGGCGACCGACCTCATCATCACTGGCCACCAACACTTCCGGATGGTAAGCAACATAAATTTCAGAGTCACAGAGGCATTCCGTCGAACACTTAGTGAGCAACACGTTGGTACTGTACAGGCCGGTACAGTCAACCGAAGGAAATGACGCACGGAGCCGAGCCGAGGAGGAGAAAGAGGGAGGGGGGCGAACGGGTCAGAGCGACCAATCACATCATCAACCATCATCACCGGCCACCAGCACCTCTATAGAAGTGAGCAGCAAGTGACGATGGTGGCAACTCGTAGCTCCACCGTACGATCGGCCGAAGGAGGTGACACAACAGTAAGAGGAGATGAGGCGAAAAAGGAAGGCAGTCAGAGGAGAAGGTGGAGTGCAACGGAAAGAGGAGAAGGGTCAGAGGAGAAGGTGGAGTGCAACGGGAAGAGGAGAAGGGTCAGAGGAGAAGGTGGGAGCGCACGTTCTGTAGCAGCAGGGGAGGAAGAGGGTAGGTTGTGTAGCTAGTAGGGGAGCACGTTGTGCGGCAGCAAGACGTAATATAAGCACAGAGAGAAAACTCGGAGAGCTGAGAGGAAACTTGGAGAAAAGCACAGAGAGAAAATCGGAGAGCTGAGAGGAAACTTGGAGAACGGGGAGATTGACACGTAAGCACCGAAAACTCTCGATTCATGTTTTCTTATTGATCCAAACGTGTGATAGCAGGGAAAAGTTGATGTGATTGCATAGTAAATTGGACTTAGGCGACGCTGCGGGTATGCCACACGCTTCGTTAGCCTTTATTGAGCCGTGACAATTGCAGCTTAGCACCTTTGCTTCGTCGGAATCACAATAAGGGTCTGATCATCCAAGAAGGATTAGTTCATCCCAACTCTCTCTTTCACCCACCCCAACCCCCCAAGCGATCGGTTCAATACCCATCCATCACCATATTAAACTCAATTTTTTTAAAATAAATTATAGAACTATTGAAAGCGAAAAATATTTAAAATTTAGTTAGAATATAATAAATAATTTTTTAAAATTTAATTTTTTATTATAATTTTTTTGAATAAATATGGTACATAAATTTATATTAATTTAAAATAACTATTAAAATAATTATTACCTATATTCAGACGTACTATAGCAGATATAGGGGTGGGTCCAAAAGTAATTTTTAGTTTAATAGAACGTTTGACAATAAAATTTTTAAAATCAAATTCTGATTTTCAGAATTAATTTTTTAATTTTTGAGGTCGAAAATCATAAGTAGTTAAAATTTCATTCTTGAAAACTGATTCTGTTTTTAGATTCAAATTTTAAAATTTTATTTTTATTTATTTTATATTTAAAATTTAAAGTTAAATTTTAAATTTGATTTTAAAATTTTTAATTTTAACTTTTAAATTTCAAAATTAAAATTTTAAATTTTAAATTTAGATATTTAATTTCAATTTAAAATTTTAAATTTTAAATCTCAAATTTTATAATTTTAAATTTTAAATTTCAAAATTCAAATTTATGATAAAATTTAAAATTTAAAATTTTAGAATTTGAAATTTTAAAATTCTAAAATTTTCAAATTTAAATTTAATTTTTAAATTGAAATTGAAAATTTAAATTTTAAATTTCAAATGTATACTTTAAATTTGAAATTAAAAATTTAAATTTTAAATTTTAAATGAAAATATCAAATTTTAAATTATTTGTGCAAATTTAAAATTTAAAATTTAAATTATTTTAAAATAAAACATTTTTAAAAAATTATTATTTACAAATAAAAAAAAAATTATTGGTAAATTTTTTTTTATTTGTAAATAATAATTTTTTTAAAATGTTTTATTTTAAAATATTTTAAATTTTAAATTTTAAATTTGCACAAATAATTTAAAATTTGATATTTTCATTTAAAATATAAATTTGAAAATTGATAATTTAAAATTTAAAATTTAATTTTTTAAATCAAAATTTAAATTTTTAATTTCAAATTGAAAGTATAAATTTGAAAATTAAAATTTAAAATTTTAATTTCAATTTAAAAATTAAATTTAAATTTTAAAATTTTAAAATTTTAAAATTTCAAAAATTATTTTTATCTAAACTCACACAAATACTTTACATTTTTAATTAAAATAAATTCTACGAACCAAAATTAATTTTATAGAAATTATTTTTTCTATAATTTAGAGCCCATAAATATAGATAAATAGATTTGGGTTAATTGCATACATGTCCTATAAATATATCGAATTGTAAATATATCCCTACAAAATTCAACTTTTCATATTTATTCCTTCAAAAATCCACCGTTATTCAAATATGCCCTACCGTCCATCTCTGTTAAAAAAGTTGATTTAACCCTAGGTTAAATCCTTAACCATGATTATATTAAAAATTGAATTTACATATTTACCCTTTCTATATTTGACCTTTATTTGCAACAAGTATAATGGATATATTTGTTAGGGGGCAAAAAAATAATTTCAAATCGAATCTGTTAAAAAATAAACAGATTCCAAACGGGGATTAACCAGAGGGGCATATTTGAAGAACTTTAGATTTTTGAAGGGATAAATATGAAAAGTTAAATTTTATAGAGATATATTTGCAATTCGACATATTTGGAGGGACATGTATGCAATTAATCCAATAAATTTCTGAAAACAGGAGTACGTACAGCATCCAGTAGAATCAAGCCACGTGTCCTATTCTATCTCTAATGGGAACTAATAAAGCGAGGGAGCGAGAGGTGGAGAGGGGGATAGCTTAAATAAGCGGGAATTAACGAAAGTGCGAGTGGTTAATTCCACCCTCGTCTTCGTCCTCTCCCCTTTCTATGCCCTAACCCTAGTTTCTCAGTTCTCCGATCTAGGGCGGGCGGGTGAGCGAGAGAGAAAGAGAGAGAGAGAGAGGGAGAAGAGGAGATCCATGGAGAACGGTGGGAATTGCGCTGCTCCGATTGGGTGCGACAAGGTCATCATCGACACGGATCCCGGGATTGGTATCGACCCACATTGCCTCGTCATCTCGATTCTTATGCTATAATTTTCTATTTTTTCTTCAATTAATGCGATTGCTTTAGAGTGTTTTGGATTTCAGAGTGTAAGGGTTAGTGTATTTGCTGGATCCTGATCCACTGTCGTGTTGGTTTCTCCTATTCGAGCTAGCTTAGAAATATGACCGAAAAGTCTAAAATTTGTTAAGAAGTCCTTGAAGAACAGTAAAACAAATAATAGTGAAAAAATTAACCAATATGGAATAAACTGACGCTCTGGTTGCAATAAAGATTTAATACTAAAACCCAGTAAAGTTTCAAATTTGAAACTAATTTAACTTTGTTTGAACTTAATATATATATTTCTGTTACTTTCTATGCTATAGTTGATATGATGAAGAGTGCAATATATTTAATAAATTTGGTCTGCTTATACTTTTCCTTCAGATAGACTGTTCTTGTTTTTATTTTTGTCCGCTTATTTGTTTCCAGATGATAGTATTACAATATTGATGGCATTTCAAACAAAAGATATCGAAGTTATAGGTTTGACAACAATTTTTGGTAATGTCAGCACAGAAGATGCTACTCGCAATGCTTTGTTACTGGTATGTTTTCCTTTTTAGATGCTGATTTATATAATACGCAATGCAAGTAAATATATTATTATTGGCAAATTTTCTTTATTTTCTTATTATTTTAATGACATTCGTTGTCACTTATGATTTATACTGTTTAAAAGGATAGTGTGAGATAGCAGGACATACTGAAGTTCCAGTGGCAAAAGGTAGCCCTGAGCCTCTAAAGGTAAGCGATTCTTATTAATTATTGTTGTTGTCCGAAGAGTAGTGTGTGTGTGTGTGTTGAGAAAAGATAGTATACTATCTGCTTCATTCATTCATTAGTAAAATGAACTAGGCAACAAAAACTAAGGCAACTAGGCCTCCGAAATTGAAAAAGGAGGTACAATAAAATAAAATACAATAAAAGAGGAAAAGAAAATAAAAATAGAAACTACAGAGGAAATCAAGCCAAAACACCAACATCTTTCGGATATCCCTTAGAATTTGTGTCTGCGCTCTTCTCTTGTTCCGAAAAACGATGTTATTTCTTTGCAGCCATACCCCACCACACCACGGTTAAGATGATTAAACCAATCTTCCTTGTACGAGTATCCTGTTGTGTTGTGAAGACTTCCCACATCTCACCTGCTTGCCGCGCTGGCTGCCAAGGTGGCGCAGGGGTCCTACCATAGCACGTTTGAGAGAGGACGGACCAAACATAAAAACATCTAGCGATAAGGTGGTCTGCAGTCTTGTCCTCAATTCCACATAATACACATCTTTGTTCCCCTGCCCATCCCCTCTTGAGTAGGTTTTCTATAGTCAGAACCCTTCTTAACACTAACCATGTGAAAATCTTTACTTTTAGTGGAATTTTCAATTTCCATACTTGCGGGGCGGTGTGGTCCCTTATCTCTCCGTCTGAAATGAACTTGTAACACGATTTCACAGTGAAGCATTCATTGGTGGACCATCTCCATTTGACAGCGTCGGTCCTTTCATTTAGAGAGAACTCATCAAGCATTCTCTTAAGCTCTTGAACTGGTTTGTTGCCTGCTGCGTCCCTGCCTTGAATCCTTGGAGAATAAAATTCTACCTCCATCCTCTACTGGACCATCCATCTGAAACCATTTCCTTATGTGCTATTCTTGTGTATATGTCTGGGTAAGCGATGACCAATGAGGTGTTGTTGTTCCGTATGTCTGTCCAGAATTTCATGCTTGTTCCATTCCCTACATCAAACGCAATCTCACATTTAAATACGTCCGCTGTGTCTAGAACATTTTTCCACCACTGGGAGTGTGGCCTTAATGAGCTCCCCTCTCTAAAGGTTTCCTTCTGTCGTAGTATAATGCTCTTATCAGCCTATTCTCAAGTCTGAAATGTGATTTTTCAGCTGTTGTGTTTTGATCATTATTTGAGTTCCTTTAGTAGAAACTCATATATTGATAGTGATTATTGGGGTGGATGTGATATAGTTCTTAATCTCAACCACGTACAAGGTATACAATATATGGTTGTTCCTGAAGTAGAAAGAGTTTGATCTGTTTCTGAATAGCTTCCTTCAAAGTGGCTGTTGCTTGCTCAATGAAAATGTCAAACCACTTCTATAGATTGTTGTTTCTGAAATAAAAATCACTTGTTGATGAATAGTGGGTTGTATAGCTAGATTGAGAGAATGCCAATTACGATTGAATGCGAATCTTGTTGAATAAACTTTCTTTTCTCTTTTGGAGGTTATTATAAGTTCGTCTGATTTATTTCCGTCTTAAGTCTATGGTACCACATTCAAATGAATATTTCACAAATTTTGTAATATAATTTTGTCACTTCTTCAGATATATCTTGATTTTGCCATTTTATTTCGTTTTCTGCCTGAAATGTTGACAACTTCAGTTTTCTAGCCTCTTGTGCTTGATGTGCTCACCAAATGGTGTTCTACTTCAGTGTTGAAATGTCTTTATAATGAAGGGATTGCCATGTTGATTTTCTAGCCTTTTCTCTTGTTTGGAGCCACCACATCCTTTTGCCATATTTTCCTTATTGCATATGCTTTTATATTGATGTGAAGGATTGTTTGCTATTTCTTTTATTGAATTTTACTGTTTTCCAACAGAACTTGCATTTTTTGTTTGGATAGGGAGGAGAGCCGCGCATTGCTGACTTTGTTCATGGATCTGATGGCCTTGGGAATATATTTCTCCCACCACCTAACAGTAAAAAGCTTGATAAAAGTGCTGCTGAGTTTTTGATTGACAAGGTTTCTCAGTTTCCTGGCGAGGTATCTATACTTGCACTTGGACCTCTGACGAACTTAGCTTTGGTAAGATTCTATGATCCAAGAAGTTTATCTATGATAGTGACCTTTTACCACTATAAATTTCACCATTCTGCATTTAGTCACTATCTCAGGATGTCACTTTTAAGTGATTGCATATACAATTTTCAGGTTCATAACTATGTTTTCTTACCCACTATTTCAGGCCATTAAAAAGGATGACTCCTTCGCAAAGAAGGTGAAAAAAGTGGTTATATTGGGTGGAGCTTTTTTTGCATCCGGTAATGTGAATCCTGCTGCTGAAGCAAATGTAAGAATAATTTGGATATGGTTCTTGCATTTGTTTTTTTAAAACTGCTTGCTAACTTGATTTAATGAATGATGTAAAGGACGCTTTTGACTGGGACTTCAGCTACATACAACTGAAGTAATTTGAATTTTGCCACTTTACGGTGCCTCAATCCTTAGAGTAACCAAGGGTAGTAGGCTTTGTATTTAGCACCGGGCCTATGACATTGATGACATGTCTAGAGCTATTGGGACCTCTTTTAACTCAATGATAAACACCAACCACTTCATTATGAATCCTAATGAAGTCATTCTCAGCTGTAAAGAATTATTAATCATTTTAGAGGTGGGTCATATCATTATAAATGCTTTTCCTTGGTTGTTTTCACCTGCTTGCTGTTAAGTTTTGATGTCAAATACAACCACTTTCTGGGCCATTTCATTAAGAGATGCCTCAGTCCATACGGTATCTCAGTTTCGCATAATTGAGTGTTAGGTATATCTTGCTCTCTAAATGCTCAAAAGAAAATATGAAGTCACTAGTTGTTACCTTGACTCTTTATTCTTCAACTGGAGACTTTTTAATCCTTGTAAATCTCAGTCCATTACTTTTTCAATGGGAATTTTCTTTGTCTTAGCTGCATTCAAAACTGTACGAAAACTATGGGTGAACAAATAAGTGCTATAGAAACAATAAGTGCTATAGAAACTCATCTGACTCTTTCAGATCTACGGAGATCCTGAAGCAGCTGATATTGTATTTACATCTGGGGCGGATATTGCTGTTGTTGGCATTAACATCACCACTCAAGTCACTTTCACAGGTTTTGTCCTCCTTTTATGTTGCGTTCTCTCTATCATATCTTAATATTTTTCTACTTGCACAATCCACTAACCACGATATCTTTCGATTTCAGATGCAGATCTGGCGGAGCTAAGAAATTCTAAGGGGAAGTATGCACAATTCGTATGTGATATGTGCAAATTCTACAGAGACTGGCATGTCAAATCTGATGGTGTTCATGGTACTTCTGGAACCTCCTTGCTCCCTCTCTCTCAATAAGACGTTAGATGGCTTTAACCAAGATATATCTCTTGATGTAGGGATTTTCCTACATGACCCTGTAAGCTTTGCAGCTCTAGTTCGCCCAGATCTTTTCTCCTTCAAGAAGGGTGTTGTGAGAGTTGAGACACAAGGCATTTGTTCTGGACATACATTAATGGATCAGGGATTGAAAAAGTAGGGCTTCACTTGGTTTTCTTTGAATTGCGAACTTTTCCGGTTTGTTATTCCTGGTTCTTCCCTTTACTGTGTTTGAACTTGGGTGCAGGTGGAATTCAACCAACCCTTGGTCTGGCTACTCGCCAATCTCGGTCGCATGGACAATTGATGTTCCAATGGTTATTGCGTATGTCAAAGGCCTTCTTATGCAATTATGAGGAGTCAACTTTGCTTAGTTTTCGTCCGGTAATGTGGAGATTTCATTATCTGATGTGCAAAAAAGTCAGAATCTAAATTCTCAAATCTGGTGAATCCAATTAAATTAACTGATTCATACACTATTTACTAAATGAATGGCTCTTCAAAAGTTTGAACATAGCAAACATTAGCACCATTCACGCGTGCTGCTTATAATAACTTGTTGATGTTGTTGTTCTTGTTATATATTATGATGGAATTTCTGCTGTAGAGTCATTCAGTGAGTGGCAAAAACCAGTTCTCCAATTTCTCTAGGAAACTTCGATCAAAATAAATGATTGATATGGGTAATGTAAACATATGAAGGTTGTGAGGCAAAGAGACTTAGGCGTCAAATGCTGTACAAGTCCCTGGGCTCGTAAGATTTCACTGTCCCCGAATTTTTAACATTTGAATGGAATTTTTAACTGTAACATTTGACATCCCAAATTTGGACCTGTGTCATTTTAGCCCCACACATGCACCTCGTACATCCTTAAATCTAGGAGACATGCCCCCATTAAGTCCATCCGTTTCATATTTTGAATCCATTCATTTGATTTTACAGTAAATAGAAGGCTACAACTTGTCATCGGGATTTAAATACGAAATGGAATCACGAACGATTAGTGCTTAGTGTGCGTGTACTGATGCGTAAGGCAACAGTAGTTCCTTTGTAAGATATGGACAAAATGAAAACACTTAAAAAAGGGTTTATTTATTTTTTTTTTTATTTTTTTTTATTTTTTATTTTTTTTATTTTAATAATTTTCTAAAAATTTGTATTTTTAAAAATAACATTACAAAATTTGTATTTACAAAAATAGCCCTATGGGTGCGCGTGCAGTGTAGTAATTGTGATTTTGAAACTAAATTTTAAAGTTTAAATAATTTTCTGAATTATTTAATTGGCAAAAATGTATTATTAATAGTGTAAATAGGATTATGAAATATCGATTTTTGATCGGAGTCTGATCTTGAAAATCTGAGATCACCAGTGTGACCGTCTCGTCGAAACAAGTAAGATTGATATTCATCTATTTTCGATCCGACGGTCGGATCTTTCGCAAAACAGCGAAGAAGAAGCGAGGCCCACAACTTAAGTTGTGAATAGTAATCCCTGATTTCGGTCCCCCCTCGACCAAGGTCGGCCGATTCACTGTCTGATGTCCGAATATAGCAGTATAAGTAGTCGATTCTAGCTAATTTTGACGTTCTGAACGCAATGGCACTGACACTGACGGAATTCACGTTTGACGACCCTGGTGCATCGGAATGTGTGCCAAACAGTGAAATTCACTGTATTTCATGGGCTGAAGTTTTCTAGGAGCGCTAAATCAAGGAAGCAAATACACTACTTGATAGGTCTCGACGAGCCGGACGTCGTGGCGAAGTCCGTTTTTCAAATTGACGACCCGTGCGTTTCAAAATGAGTGAAATACGTCGAAAATAGGTATTTACGTAGAAACCCTAATATTTTATGTACCAAATCGAGCGAGGTTTCTTGGTGAGGGTTCTGGCCGCAAATGTGACCTACAGCAGGGAGCTAGGGGTAATAGAATGAGAGGGCAAGGACCTATTAGCATTTTGTTCAAAATCATGCATTGAATGTAAGTTGGCCTTTGAGCTTCATGTGGGGGAGTTACAACATCCGAGGGGTTCTTTGACCCTTGGCATGCATCCGAGAAGGAGAAACCGCCCTTCCCATTTGCCCTGGGACGCTGAGGAGACACACCCCATCAAGCTTGGCCGAGCTCGGGTGAGGAAGAGAAGGAGTGCACCAAAGGATCTCCAAGTTGGTCTCTGTGCTTTCTGGAGGACTTATCTTCTTCCTGTGAGTGCGCCTAAAGGAGCTAGGTGGCTGCGCGACGCGGGGGAAAGAACCGGCTTCATTCTTGTCTTCTCCAACTCCGGCGAGGTAAGATCTGCCATCTCTCTGTGTTGTAGCACCCGAGACCCATGGAAGTAGCTTCTATAGGCTCTGAGCATGCCCCACGCCAAGTCCCAGCCTTCGAGAAGTCCCCGGTTGCCGTCGGGAGAAATATCACCGCCGGAACCCTAAATAGCTCCGCCGCTGTCGTGCGCCGCAACCGTTGGCTCAAACGCCGAACCAAAATGATGGGCTTGGACTGTAGGACATGTAGATCATCCCCACAAAATTTGGTGGGGTTTGGTTAAGTGTGCGTATCGCAGAACTAAACCCTAGTTTTCGGGTTATTGTGCTTCGGCCGAGCTCTTTGCTCCGGCGTCGGCGTCGCTCCCCATCGCTGGCCACTTGACCGAGAAGCTTCCTGGGGTTATGTAGATCCCATCCATGTTTTTGCATGGAGCCTATGCAGCTCGGGTGGAGTTCCACCATTAATGGTGGAAGCTCGGGCCAAGCTTGCTCCACCGCCGCTGCCGCCGTGTCCTGTCATCGGGCATGGGTCCAAGGAGCTTCGTGGGGTCGAGATGCACCTGAAGGTGCTGTTGCATGTGGTCTAGAACCCCAAAATGGAAAATCACCATTGTTGGGCCATGTGGTGCCCGAGCTTCATCTTCTTCTTCTTGTTCTCGGCTAGCATGAGTGCAAGGATGCCCGAGCTTGGATGGAAAATGCTCATCCAGTATAGAACCTCTCAGATGATGGGCATGCTCTAGTTGCCATCTTTAGTTGGCTGGTTTATGTATTAAGCATTAGTGCCTATCATGTGTTTGAGAAAATGCCTGAGAGAGCTCGAATGGTTTTTAGCCATTTGTAAGCATCCAGCAAGTGAGCCATTGTCTCCACATAATCCCCTGAGCTTGATGCTCATTTCAGTTGCAATTTTGACTGAGTGGATCAAAGTGTGGAGCCATCCATGTCCATTAGAGAGCTTGGGGCTTGGATCTGTTGATCCAGCAGCAACTAGGCTGCACTGGAGTGAGCCCTAGAGTCCCTGTGATGTGCTGAGCATGATGCTCAAGCTGCTTTGCTGTTTGCGTAAGCAAAAGTAAAAGATTTAGCAAATGGTAGCTTATGTGGGTCTAATTGACCCCGGGGCTGTTTTAGCAACTTAGCGGCTTCGTGGCAGTGAGCCTTTGACTAATTTGAGGTCACTAAACGTGATGCTCACCCTAAAAATGGAAATGGTCGGGTGGATTTTTGAAAAATGCTATTTGGCCTATGTTAGCAAAGGAAAGCATGGCCCGAAGTTTTCCTCGGGATTCGCACTGCTGCCAAATGGTGAGCACGGTGTCCAGCAAGTCGAGGGTCACCTACTAGTGGTGACGGTTCATTAAAATGATGCACCGATAATTAATACGAGCGAAAAAGGCTCTAAAATGTGCGTATTTTGCAATTTTAGTAAACTCTAGGGGTCTAAACGCAAATGTAACCTCACGTGCTGTCTTGGACTGTGCGTCTATGATCTCTAAGCTTTTCGTTAGGGATCCAACGGCTCTTGTTGAGCAGAAATTGCTTATCAGTTCGTAAATCGGCAAAATCGTCGGTTTAACGGCACTCCGGTGTTAATCACGCAATTCGAGGAATTTCGACGGTTACGCCTAGCTGTCTGATGTTTCCCAGTAGAACTCTGGTTGAGACAGCGGCAAAGGGTTGATGCCCGTATCTCCCAGAAATCTAAAATGAATTTTCGGGAGGGGTATTTTGGTAAATTTGGCAATGTTTAAGCTTAGGGTTGCGTTTAGCAAACTGGTAATTGCCGAACGTCTCCAATAGAACGTTCTGGGGCTGCACGCCAGTTTTCGTAAAATTTGGATATTTGAAATCGTTGTTCGGGTCAAAGTGGGTCGAACGGCGATTTCCGGCAATTGGCGTTAATCTGGAAAAGATCTAGATTTAAGTTATTTAAGAATAGTGAGTCTGTGGTTTGGGTAAGTGTGAGTTGTTCCCTGATCAAAATATATGATTCAGGTTGGCACAGTCTGACTCTTGCCTTCGAGCATTCTGTTGGAGTCAATCGTTCGCCTGCAGACAGGTGGATTTATCTTCGTTCCGGGCTTTATCATCTCGGCCCTCTAGGGTATCGTAATTGGTCGGACCCATGTTCTTGTGGTAGCCTAGTTTTCATTATTGAGCCAGCTCCTTTTTGCTTGATCATTATCAGTTTTATTGCTATGCCTGATCGATTATTAGCTCGCTATCAGTTTATGCTTCTCAGTATATCTTGGACTTTTGCCATGTCTGATTGGTCATTAGCTAGCATTTATATACTATCATGCTGATAAGTATATCTCGATTATTCCTGGACATATGCCATGCGTGATTGGACATTTATTATATCTTGCATTCAGTATTGCATGAGTTGAGATCAGTTTTAGCTTTCAGTTATTGCATCCCTGTTGGGATTTTCGGCTTGTTGCCGATTACCCGGTCTGTGGACCGTGAGTTTGAGCATTCGCATAATGATCGCCCGCACTATTGTACTTCACGAACATCAGCGGGGTCGCGCCCCGTGTTTATGTTCTTTTCAGGAAAAGTGGTCTGGTGATGGACCCATGACCCCCAGGTTAGTGCCCAAGGGTGTCGGAGTGTTGACTCCCAGGTTAGTGCCCGAGGGTGCCGGGGTATGTCAGCTAGGTTGGTGCCAGGTTAGGCATTTTCCCTGAGGTCTATTTGCCCAATATGGTGGCTATAATTGGGTAATTATTGGTTCTATCATTGATGCATAATTGTGTTAAGGAATTTGTTTTGGCGCATTTCGTGGAAGTATTAAGTCTTGAAGATTGAAGATGAAAGAAGTTTGGATCATATACCTCAACCTCAAGAAAGAAGAATTCAAAAGGATCAGGTATGTTTAAATTAATTATTTTTGGTGATCCGAATACTTCTTATAGTGTAGAAACACTTGGATGAATTTTTTATTGCATAAAAATCAAAAACTGGACATGGGACATGTTCAGGATCCGGATCAGACAATCCAGTCCGGATCCCGAAGGGTGTTGGTTCATATGCAAATCCAATCCGGATCCAAGCCAATTCTGATCCGGATCCCGAACATTGGTTTTTGCTGAAATATATGAACGATCCGGATCGGGCATTTCAATCCGGATCCCGAACCTTTGTTTTTCTGGAAATTGTCTGTATGTTACGATCCGGATCGCCGAATCCGATCCGGATCGTCGTCCTGTAAATTTTCAGAAATGGTTAGTTTTTGATGCTTATCTTCTTCCAATGGTTTCTAACCTATAAATAGACCCTTCGATTCATTCTAGGGTACACGGGAAGTAAGCCGAAAAAGAGAAAAATCCACATAGAGAAGAAGGAAATCAATAGATTTAATTCTATATTCTTCATCTATATTGATTAATTTGATTCTAGGTTTTCCAAACTCAGATTTTGATAGAATCAAATTAATGAATACTTAGATGGTATTTCCGATCTATTTCTAATCTAAGTATTCGGCGGATTATCAACCCAAAAACAACGATTTTCTCAAAATCGGATCGTGGCCGATTCAAGGCTACCGAAAATTAGAAAATCCACATATAGAGAAGAAAGGAAATCAATAGATTTATTCTATGTTTCTTCATCTATATTGATTAATTTGATTCTAGGTTTTCAAACTCAGATTTTGAGTAGAATCAAATTAATGAATACTTAGATGGTATTTCCGATCTATCTTTAATCTAAGTATTCGGCGGATCATCACCACCAAAAAACAACGATTTACCCAAAATCGGCGCGTGGACTCGCGTGGCCTTGTGGATTCAAGGTGCAACCGCTCTCGTGGATTCGGAGCGAGGTACGTTCGTGGATTCGAAGCGTGCTACTGGGTGAAGACCGTGGATTCGGTCGGACGTCGTGGACTCGACGTTGGACGCTGTGGATTCAGCGTTGGGCGCAGATCGTGGATTCGAGAAGCGTTGTGGAGCGAGCGGAGAAGATCTACTAGGAGCGTATGGTAAAAGGTTGAGTCGTCTGTGAGTACGTTATATCACCTTGTACGTGTTTAATTCTAGTGGATTTCGCCGTGTTATCGGTCCCGTGGTTTTTTACTCCGGTTTGGAGTTTTTCCACGTAAAAATCTTGCGTGTTTATTTTTATTTCCGCATTGGGTTTTATTGCGCAATGATTTTTTGAGTGTTTATTGTTTACACCTATTCACCCCCCTCTAGGTGTTTTTTCCCCTATTTAGATCCAATTATACATAACCCAACAAGTGGTATCAGAGCGGGAATAGGGTTGTAAACAATGGTTGAAGGTGGAAACATCAATCGACCCCCTTTCTTTGATGGAACAAATTATGCGTACTGGAAAGTACGGATGAAAGCCTTTTTAATTTCCATCGACGAAAGGGTGTGGCAATCAATTGAATTAGGATGGTCTAATCCAACTGAAATTATTGCTGATGTTCGCACCTTAAAACCTAGGTCGAAATGGACCAAGGAAGAGATAGATTCATCTTCTTACAATGGCAAAGGAATTAATGCTCTATTTAATGCTTTGTCACAAACTGAGTTCTCTCGCGTCTCGGCATGTGAGACTGCGAAAGAAATCTGGGATGTTCTTCAAGTTACGCATGAGGGAACTAACCTTGTGAAGATTCAGAAACTGCAAATGCTTACGAGCAAGTTTGACTCTATTTCTATGGCAGAAAATGAATCTTTCACAGACTATTACACACGATTGCAAGACATCGTAAACTCATGTGCTAACTTGGGAGAGAAGATTCCAGAATTTAAAGTTGTAAGAAAAATTCTAAGAACTCTTCCTGAACGATTTCGCCCGAAGGTCGCAGCCATTGAAACAATTAAACACCCGGACGAAATGCGTGTAGAAGAATTAGTTGGTGCATTACAAACTTATGAAATGACATTTCCTACTAACTATTCTTCTGGAAAAGCATCCTCTTCTAAGTCTTCAGGTTATGCATTGAAATCAACAAAAGAAGAAGACGCGGATTCATCCTCCTCGGACGATGACGAGAACCTATCTATGGAGGACTTTGAGAAGCAGCTCGCTCTCTTGACAAGGAAGTTTCGCCGCAACTTTCGAAGGGGTAATTCAAGCAAAACTCCATCCTTCGGAAAGTCGAAGAAAGGCAAGGGTTCTTCAAGTTACAAGTCAAGAAAGCAAGAGAACTTCTCAAAGGATAAGAAAAGTTCAGAGGGACAAGTACAGTGCTTCAAATGTCGAGGCTACGGCCACATTGCAACGGAGTGTCCCAACAAGAATCCGGCAAAGAAGAAGGCGATGCAAGTCGTCACTTGGGATGACAACTCAACGTCAAATGAGTCATCCTCAAGTGATGAAGAAGACAACGCGACAGCATTCCACGCGTCCACATCTTCACCCTTCATGTGCTTAATGGCAAGTACATCCGATTCATTGTCCAACTCCTCCCATGTTGAAAAGATTGCAACGGACGACGAATCGAGCAATTCTGAAGGTGAAGATTTTGCTCTTGCCTACCATAAGCTTTTGAGGGATTCAAAGAAACTGGCAAAGCAAAACGGAGTTTGAGAGGGAGATTGCAGGATCTCGAAGAAGAAGTAAAAAGGGTAACTTCTCTCTCAAACGCTCTTGAAGTGGAAAGGGATAATTAGTTAAAGCAAATGTTTCCCTTCAAGAGAAAAATGAGCTTCTCGAGAAAGAACATATAAAAATGGTGAATAAAGCGAATTACTTCTTGAAGCTCTACGGCGAGGCTCGACAGGAAAAATTGGAAATGACAAAGACCATACTCCAACTAAAGGATGACTTAAAGCGATTTTCTTCTGGAAGGAGTAAGTTGGACAGCTTCTTGGTCTTGGTCAAACAAATAAGTTCGGCCTCGGATACACTCAAACTGGAGACATTCCAAGTTCGAGTGGGACAGTTTTTGTGCCTCAGTCGGTATCTCCTCCTCCGACACCGGAATTCACGACAAGCAACGACAACAAGCCTACTTCATCCTCTTCGGGATCGTCAAGATCTAAGGTATGTTTTCGTTGTGGCATTTCAGGGCACATAAGGAGAAATTGCAAGATGGGAGCCAAACGCACACCTCAAGCACCTCTTGCAATGACTACCAAAAAGGTGATTCCTCAGAAATCAAATGCAAATCATTCAAAGGAAAAGAGCCTTGGTAGTTCACCGCTCAAGACGACATCATCAAGGAGCAGCAATCTTCAACAAGACGCTTTCACCTAGGAGAATAACTTCACGACCATTACCGACGCATTCCAAAAAGGTTTGGGTGCGCAAAGGTGAAATTTTCCCTTGTCTTGTTACTAATATTTCCTTGCATGCATATGATAATTCGTCTTGGTATCTGGATAGCGGGTGTTCCCGTCACATGACCGGTGACAAAAACTGTTTTCAAAATTTTGAGAAAATCTCCGGAGGACTTGTTGTTTTCGGAGACGGTCGGTCTTCCAAAATTGTTGGAAAGGAACGGTAGCTATTCCAGATGGCCCGGTTCTGAATAATGTGTTATTTGTTGATGGCCTTAAGACTAACCTCATAAGCATAAGTCAACTTTGTGATAATGGTTTTTCAGTTAATTTTTCATCTGATGAATGTACTGTAACTGATAAGAACCATGCTTTCTTTTTAAAGGGGGTTAGATCAGAAAACAATTGTTATGTAGTTCCTAATAAAATTTCTGAAAAATGTAACCTAGCATCTTTGAAAAATGAAACACTTTGGCATGAAAGGCTAGGTCACATAAACTTTAAGGAACTTGCTAGAATTTCAAACAAAGATGTGGTCAAGGGGGTTCCTAAACTTTCTTTTGAACAAAACATTGTGTGTGGCGGTTGCCAAAAGGGAAAACAGTCTAGGACTGCACACAAGAACTTGAACCACATTGGTACAAAACGGCCTTTGGAACTTTTGCACATGGATTTAATGGGGCCAACTCGTCAACCATCTTTGGGAGGTAAATGGTATATTTTCTTATTGGTTGATGATTTCTCTAGATATACTTGGGTAGCATTTTTAAAAGAGAAAGCTGATACTTTTGATTCTTTTCACGAGATTTGCCATCGTATTATGATTGAAAAGAATGAAAAGATTACTCGTGTTAGAAGTGATAGAGGTGGAGAATTCATAAATTCTAAATTCATTGATTTTTGCACTTCCAACGGCATTAAACATGAATTCTCAGCACCCTATACACCTCAACAGAATGGTGTAGTCGAGCGCAAAAACAGGGTCGTACAGGAGATGGCACGTGTTATGCTTCATAGCCGGAATTTACCGTTATATTTTTGGGCTGAAGCGGTGAACACTGCTGTCTATGTAATTAATCGAGTGTATTTGCGCCCGGGGACTTTAAATACACCATATGAACTATGGTTTTGTAGAAAACCTAACATCAAATATTTTCGTATCTTTGGGAGTCGGTGTTTTATTTTACGTGACCGCGAAAATCTTGGAAAATTTGACTCTCGAAGTGACGAAGGGATTTTCTTGGGTTATTCTACAAACAGTAGAGCATATCGAGTTTTTAACTTAGAATCTAAGACGATCGTAGAATCGATAAATGTTAAAGTAGATGAAGCTTTTCACTTTGAATCTGAAAAATCTACCCTCGATATCTCTCTTGATGATGATACACCTGCTAATGCATCTTCTTCTAACAATTCTTTCGATAATAATGATGCATCTAACGGTTCTTCAAGTTTATCTGATGTGCAGGAATCATCTCGTGTACCTCCGAGTACTCCTTACCTCAAACGTTACGCATCTCCAAGGATCATCCTGAATCGAACATCATTGGAGATCCACAAGAAGGAGTTAGAACTCGGAGACAATTGGTTTGCGGATTCGCATGCTACGTATCTCAAATCGAACCAAAGAATGTTGATGAAGCTCTTCAGGATGACTACTGGATTGAAGCAATGCAGGAAGAGCTCCATCAATTTGAGCGAAACAAAGTCTGGGAATTAACGAAGCCTCCGAAGCAACACAATGTGATAGGTACCAAATGGATTTTCAAGAACAAGAAAAATGAAGATGGTACTATCATCAGGAACAAAGCAAGGTTAGTTGCTCAAGGCTACTCTCAAGTAGAAGGTATAGACTTTGATGAAACTTTCGCCCCTGTAGCTAGACTCGAGTCCATTCGTATCTTATTTGCGATTGCTTGTCATTTTAAAATCAAATTATTTCAAATGGACGTTAAGAGCGCCTTTTTAAATGGGTTTTTAAATGAGGAAGTTTATGTGGCTCAACCGAAAGGTTTTGTGGACCATAAACTACCTAACCATGTTTTTCGTTTGAAAAAGGCTCTTTACGGTCTGAAACAAGCACCGCGAGCATGGTACGAAAGGTTGACAAAGCACCTTTTGGAAAAGGGCTATACTCGAGGGGGAGCTGACAGGACTCTCTTTGTGAAGCATTATCAAAACAATTTCATTGTAGCACAAATCTATGTCGATGACATTGTATTTGGTGCAACAAGAGATAATGATGCTTCTAAATTCGCGGAGACCATGGAAAGCGAATTTGAGATGTCCATGATGGGCGAATTGACTTATTTTCTTGGATTACAAGTTAAACAAAACGATGAAGGAATTCACTTGTGTCAATCCAAGTATGCAATGGAGTTGGTCAAAAAGTTTGATTTAGAAAATTCTAAGGATTTTCCGACTCCAATGGGAACTAGCCATAAGGGACTTGGAAGTGAATCACATAGTGAGAATGTAGACGAGAAACTGTATCGCAGTATGATTGGAAGTCTACTATATCTCACGGCTAGTCGCCCGGATATATCCTTCAGTGTTGGGATTTGCGCGAGATATCAATCAGCACCGAAGGAGGTTCACCTGAAAGCGGTGAAACGGATCATCCGGTATATCAAAGGTACAATCAATTTCGGAATTTGGTATCCTATGGGAACAAGTTTGGATATTGTTGGATACTCAGATGCCGATTGGGCTGGATCAGTGGATGATCGGAAAAGCACGAGTGGTGCATGCTTCTATCTTGGCCATTGCCTTGTTGCATGGCACAGTAAAAAGCAGAATTGCATAGCACTCTCGACTGCCGAAGCGGAGTATATTTCAGCAGGAAGTTGTTCAACCCAATTGATTTGGATGAAAAGCGTGTTGAGCGATTTCCGGATTTCAGCAACTTCGGTAACCATTTTATGTGACAACACTAGTGCTATTAACATTTCTAAAAACCCTGTGTTGCACTCTAGAACAAAACATATTGAACTTAGATATCATTTTCTTAGAGAGTTAGTTGAATCAAATATTCTTCAACTGTCATATATTTCAACTGAGAATCAATTAGCTGATATTTTAACAAAACCTTTGGATCAAAAACGTTTTATTCATTTGCGTAAAGCAATTGGAATGCTTTCCTTGAAATAATCTCTTTTTGAAACCTTTGCTTAGGTTAGGTTTTGTTTTTGTGTTTTGTTCTTTATCTATGTTTGTACATAGGACATTAATTGAGCATAAATCATATTGACTTTAATTGCATCCTTTCATGCATTTAGAAATTTATTATGCTTTTGATATCATAATATTTCAATGTTGCAATGATCATTTATGTTAATTAAGTCATCTTTTAAGTGATCAAAGTCAATTTCTCTCTCAATGATCTCTTGGTATAGTCATTATCTTATTTGATTGCTTAGTCGAGTATGAATGCGAGATCAATTTTTGGTTGAATACCTTATATATTAAATAATTGATAGCCAATTGAGGGGGAGTCAAAGAAATGTAAAATGCTCAAAAGATGTGGAAAGAGTTACATCCCAATGAGGAGTGTGAAAACTACCACCACATGGAGGAAAGAGCTACCTCGGTCGTCCGAGTACTGTGTGCAGCTACCACATGAATACCAAGCATGGTTTTTCAAAATTGATTGATAAAATGCATATTGAAATACTTGACTCAGTCAAATTTCAAGGTTGGTATAAGGTGGGATTTTTAATGAAAGATGCTCAAAGAGCCACTCCTTCAACAGATTGTCTAGATATATTATCTAACTTATCTGGGATTTCAAACATCTATTGATCTTGGTATTTCATTTTCTTTACCAAATTGATGATTTGATAAAGGCATTACGCATAAGATCAGGATAGATGTAATTGAAGTTGTTCAACTTTAAGGTTTTAATTTTATAAATTTTCGTTTCATTTTTGGATATTTTTGATAGATTTTGCATAATCTATTTCTTGTTGTATGAAACGATGATTTTTGTTTAAAGTTGATACACAAAGTGCTTACATACTTTTTCTGGATTTTATGGAATTTTTCTAAATTTTTCTGAAGAAAAAGTTGGAGCCGATCCGGATCGGGCAAGTGATCCGGATCCCGAACGCAGGTATTTCCTGCGGGTAGCCGATCCGGATCACATTCTCGATCCGATCCGGATCACGGCTAGGGTTTTATAGAACAAAGGGTTTTGATTTCTTTTACCCTAATCTTTTGTTCCTAAGTCTCTAGAGCTTCTCTCTCTAGAATTCTTTCTTGGAGCTTCCAAACTCAAGTTCTTCGATTCAAGTAAGTTTTTTGATCAAAATCTCGGTTTTTCACAGTTTTTCATGTTTTTCTCAAACGTGATGAAATCTTGGATCTTTTTCGTTTGTGAATGGTTTTTGATCAAATTTCTTTTGAAATAAGAACTCTGGGTAGATTAGTTTTGATTATATGCTAGGTTTTCTCCTGATTAACGAATTTTTGGGCTTCGATTTCTAAAAATTCGGTTTTAGGGCATAAAAGAGGAATTTTTGAAAATCATGGAATTGATCTATTTTTAAAATTCTTTTTGCAAAACTAATTTGATTCTAGTCTCTCTACATGATTATGATTGTTTGGGTACAATTTTTCAAATTTTTCAAAATTGACAATTTTTCGTGTTCTTGAGTTGGTCTCACAGGACACTTCTTAAAGCACAAACAGCAATGGAATTCTCATGGATCATCTTTCTGTTAGTTGCAATGGTGCACACAAGAGCAACAAATAAATTGAAGAGAGCAAAGAAACCTTTCAGAAAAGGAGAATGTGTTCAACTTGAAGATTCAGAGTCTGAACAAGAAAAGGATGAAGTAAATTGGGACGAGTTGTCAGATGATGAAACATTGCCTGTTAAATCGACACAAAAGACCCCTGTTTCCTCGAAAGGAAAGACTGCTATGGATAAAGGAAAAGCACCGATGACTGCACCATCCATCTCGGTGAAAAGGAAAAGACTAGCTCGACGCTTTGGACAAGCACGAGATGTTGATGTTAGCAAACCAATAGTTCCTGATTCACCGCCTCGCTTGGAAGAAGTGTTCGTCAACACTGATCGCCTTAGAGCTTTTGAACATCGTGAATGCATCGGCGAACGACATGTCAATATTGGTGCTCTCCGAGATCACTCACCGGAGTTCGGGATTTTGATTGAACAAGCTAATCTTATTCAAGTCTGCCGATTCCCGGAATTACTTGGGTATTGTTTGCATCGTGTGAGAACCTTTTACACAAATGCAAGACATCTTCAGGAAGATGAACATGGTTCGATGCAGTTTTACAAACATCCAAGGGATGAGACTCAAAATCACTCCGCAGTTGATTGGCGAAGTCCTAGGAATGGAATCCAACAGATCGGGGATCAACTATTTGACGGGAAAAAGCTTGACGAATGCCATGTGGCAAACCGTTTTAAAAGGAATTTGTTTGGAAGGAACTGAATCGACAGATGGAAAACTGTTAAGTCCAAACAACTCCGGCTAGAATACCGGTTTCTCAACTTCATCACGTGCTACAACATTCTCCCAAACATGCAGACAAAGGTGGTGAGATGGGATAGGATGCTGTTTTTATATCTTCTAGGGCATCCTTCTGAGGCCGTGGGGTTGAACATGAACATTCCTTACATAATTTGGAATAGAATGTCGAGATATGTTGAGCATCCTCATCCATCCGAAAGACTTCCTTTTCCTTTGATAATTATGCGGATCTTAAAGAAGTTTCAGATTGACATCAGCTCGACATCTTATCAACATTGCTTGGGAATGATAAATGAATCAACCATTGTCAAATCTCTTCATAGACTACCTCATGTCCCCAACTCCTTCAACCGGAAAGAAACCTTGTGTCGGCACCTCTGCCTCGCCATCACGACAAGCACCCGGAGCAGATGATGAAGCATCGGTAACCTCAATTTTCAAGCAACAACAACGCCTATCGTTTGAACAAGAGCAGATAACCAAAGAACAGAGGCGAATCTCCGAGGAACTTGAGATCATCACGGCATCCCAAATCACGTTGACCAAGACTGTGTCCTCGATGAAGAAATTGATGAAGAAAATGTTCTCTAAGATGGGATGTAGTGCCTCTGAGGAATCAGACTCAGATGACTAATTTGTGCCTTAACTTTCTTTTTGTGCAGTTTTTAGTCTTTTGCAAGTTTTCAGTTTTTAGTTTCTTTTCTCAGGTTTTTCTTGATTTTGAACTTTTTAACTCTCCTTACATTTTGTAATTTTGGCTTAGTTTTGTGACAAAAAGGGGGAGAGAGTTTAGAGAACTTTGAACATGAAACTGTCTGTGAAGTGAGAAGAACGTTAAACTTTGAACCTTGAAGGTAAGTATCACAACTTCAACTTTGGTTTTATCTTGTGATTTGATGCATGTCCCTACTAACTATTCGACTAACTATTTGGGCATGTAATATGACTAACAAGTTGATGTTACTAACAAAGTTATGACATTTGGTTTTATTGCTTAGAAGATATGTTGGTGTTTGATTATGATCTTATTACATATCTGAATTCTAAATGTCATGATGAGTATAAACTCTATCTCTGCTAGGTTTTGAATGTTTCAATTCTTGAGGTATCTAACGATTTCTTTTGTCAAGAATGATTTCTTTTTGCAGAGAGTACAGATGTCTAAGTCTAGAGTCTGTTTTAGGAGTTTATCTCATGTATTTAAATTTTGGATCTCCATTGTAAATTTTTGTTGTATGGTGATAGCAACAAAAATATCTTTTTGAATTTTCTTTTGTGGATTTGTGTTTTGTCACGAAACCGCCAAAGGGGGAGATTGTTACGGAATTTGAGTTGGCGTATTTCGTGAAAGTATTAAGTCTTGAAGATTGAAGATGAAAGAAGTTTGGATCATATACCTCAATCTCAAGAAAGAAGAATTCAAAAGGATCAGGTATGTTTAACTAAAGATTTTTGGTGATCCGAATACTTCTTATAGTGTAGAAACACTTGGAAGAATTTTTATTGCATAAAAATCAAAAACTGGACATGGGACATGTTCAGGATCCGGATCAGACATTCCAATCCGGATCCCGAAGGGTGTTGGTTCATATGCAAATCCAATCCGGATCCAAGCCAATTCTGATCCGGATCCCGAACATTGGTTTTTGGTGAAATGTATGAACGATCCGGATCGGGCATTTCGATCCGGATCCCGAACCTTTGTTTTTCTGGAAATTGTCTGTCTCGTTACGACAATCCGGATCGCCGTAAATCCGATCCGGATCGCCGTCCTGTAAATTTCCAGAAAAGGTTAGTTTTTGATCCTTATCTTCTTCCAATGGTTTCTAACCTATAAATAGACCCTTGATTCATTTCTAGGGTACACGGGAAATAAGCCGAAAAAGAAAAAATCCACATATAGAGAAGAAAGGAAATCAATAGATTTATTCTATGTTTCTTCATCTATATTGATTGATTTGATTCTAGGTTTTCCAACTCAGATTTTGAGTAGAATCAAATCAATGAATACTTAGATGGTATTTCCGATCTATTTCTAATCTAAGTATTCGGCGGATCATCACCACCCAAAAACAACGATTTACCCAAAATCGGCGCGTGGACTCGCGTGGCCTTGTGGATTCAAGGTGCAACCGCTCTCGTGGATTCGGAGCGAGGTACGTTCGTGGATTCGAAGCGTGCTACTGGGTGAAGACCGTGGATTCGGTCGGACGTCGTGGACTCGACGTTGGACGCTGTGGATTCAGCGTTGGGCGCAGATCGTGGATTCGAGAAGCGTTGTGGAGCGAGCGGAGAAGATCTACTAGGAGCGTATGGTAAAAGGTTGAGTCGTCTGTGAGTACGTTATATCACCTTGTACGTGTTTAATTCTAGTGGATTTCGCCGTGTTATCGGTCCCGTGGTTTTTTACTCCGGTTTGGAGTTTTTCCACGTAAAAATCTTGCGTGTTTATTTTTATTTCCGCATTGGGTTTTATTGCGCAATGATTTTTTGAGTGTTTATTGTTTACACCTATTCACCCCCCTCTAGGTGTTTTTTCCCCTATTTAGATCCAATTATACATAACCCAACAAATTGCCTGTTCAGCATGCTTTCCTTCATATATTATGATTGTTTTATTCAGTACTTATATCAGCATGCTCCTATTATGGTTAATATCTACTTTGCCTATTATTTTGATTATCCGCACCATGATCTATATTATGCTTACCTATCATGACATCTTACTATCCGCTAGTTATTGTATGCCAGTAGGTGCGATTTGCTATTTCTCGGCTCGTCGTGCCCACTGGGATACACTGTCGATGTATCTCACACCCTCTGGGTGACCATTTTTCAAGTCGGTCGGGTATTGGGATGTCGGGACGTGTTGGAAAGGTTCCGTGATAGCAAACGACCCTTGGATAGCCGTTGTACTTGTATCATTTGTAAATCATGTAATTTAATTGTAAAGTTATTGTAATAAGTTGTTGTATATTGTAATCTTTGATAGAGTAGAACGTAGTATAGACCACTCTGATATTGACTGCAAGTGCTGAGCCGTGCATGTATAGAAAAGGCTCAACTCAATGGGGATTGGGAATTTTCTATACATGTGGCGATCTGTCGTGCCCTGGCTGGTTTTAAATTCTGATTAAAAAAAAAAAAAAATTAGACTCTATTTTTCGAACTCGGGGCGTGACACGCTGTCTCAAAACGTGTGTTTAGACACGCAGTCTCAACACGCGTGTCTAGAAAAAAATAAACAGATTTTTAAAAAATATGTCAAAAAAAATAAGTTTCACATTCCATTTTTTATTTTTTTATTTATTAAATATTTATATATTATTTTATATATTTTATATATTTTAAAATTATCTTAATTTTTTTTTATTATTTTCGTACCGCAAAAAGAAATTTATTTTTATTCTTTTGGCGGAAAAAAAAATTTGGTTCTTTTTTTTTTTCTTAGGCAAATATATATATATATATATATATAATATATATATATATATATATATATATATATATATAAGAATAAATTAATTTAAATATATATTAATGTCAGTGATAAATATTCAAACCAACAATCTAAACAATCAAATTTAGAAATAATCAAATTTTTAAAAAAATAAAAAAAAATATATTTTTAAAAAAATATAAAAAAAATATACCAAAAAACATCTACATAGAAAAATTGAGTTCCACATTCTTTTTTTTATTCTTTTATTTATTAAATATTTATATATTATTTTATATATATTCTATATTTTTAAATTTTCTGAAACAAACGAATATTTTATTTTATTTTTTTTCGTACCGCAAAAAGAAATTTATTTTTTTCCTTTTGGCGGAAAAAAAAATTTATTATTATTTTTTTCTTACGCAACAAATATTAAAAGGAATATAATTTAAAATAAATTAATTCAAATATATATTAATGTCAGTAATAAATATTCAAACTAACAATCTAAACATTCAAAAAAATACATGATTAAGAATAAATATTCAAAAAATTTATAATTAAGAATAAATTAATTTAAATATATATTAATGTCAGTGATAAATATTCAAAGTAAAAAAAAAATATTAAAAAAAAATAAAAAAATATGCCAAATAAAATATCTACCTAGAAAAATTGAGTTCCACATTTATTTTTTATTTATTTATTTATTAAATATTTATATATTATTTTATATATTTTCTATATTTTTAAATTTTCTGAAGCAAATGAATATTTTATTATTATTTTTTTTCGTACTGCAAAAGAAAATTTATTTTTATCCTTTCAGCGGAAAACCTTATGCAAAAAAAATTAAAAGGAATATAATTAAAAATAAATTAATTTAAATATATATTAATGTCAGTAATAAATATTCAAACTAACAACCTAAACATTCAAAAAAAATATATGATTAAGAATATGTAATTAAGAATAAATATTCAAAAAATATATGATTAAGAATAAATTAATTTAAATATATATTAATGTCAGTAATAAATATTCAAACTAATAATTTTAAAATATAAAAAATATATAAAATAATATATAAATATTTAATAAATAAAAAATAAAAAATAGAATGTGAAACTTATTTTTTTTGACATATTTTTTAAAAATCCGTTTATTTTTTTTTCTAGACACGCGTGTTTAGACTGCGTACCTAAACACACATTTTGAGACTGCGTGTCTAAACACGCAGTCTTTGTTTAGACACGCAGTCTCAACACGTGTGTTCAACTCAATTCGACTCATGCTTTCCTGCTGACGTGGCGGGCACACGTGGTGCCCAGTTCGCACCCATAGGATTATTTTTATAAATATAAATTTTATAGGACTATTTTTAAAAATACAAAATTTTTGAGAATTATTTTAAAAAAAAGCCCCTTTAAAAAGTACTGGATGTTGAATGTGGAACTTACAAATCTCGATTACAAAATTGAAGGTTCATCAAACGTTTGGGGATTAGTAGGTGAAGTTACCAAAAAATTAGGGCTTAATTGCACCCTACTACACTATACATCACTGTTTTTTTGTTTGCTGTATTGTACTATTTGTTTTCGAAGACACAATTGTACTAATATCTTTTTTTTTTTATCAATTTTTATACTGCATGCCAAATTTATTTTTGGTTACCATCTCTACTACTTTATTCAAGGACACCATTAAACTATTATTTTTTCAGTCCCTATATTAAGATCAATAACTTTACTATTCTAGATAAAAGTTAACTACTCTATTGACAAGCATTGATTAGATAGTCAAGAAAAATGAAATGAGGCCGGATCCTGTAGTAGTTTTTATTACAGTTGCTTTCTTCTTTTTTTTTTTTTTTTTTCTCTTTTTTTTTTTTTTCTTTTACCGTATTATTTTTGTCATGAATAAAGCAGATGGCTCGCTATTTTTTTCTCAAAAAAAAAAAAAAAAAATGAAATGAGCCTCTAAAATTGATTCATTAAAAGACTTTATCAAGTTGTTTTCAACTATTTTTCATGTTATGTTTAGGTATTTTTATTTCTTCTTGTCAAAATTGGTCAGATATACACTGCGATTTTCCAGCAGCATTTTTGCATTTTTTTTATGGAATAGTAAAGTGTAGAATTTTTTTTTTTTTTAAAAAAAGTCCTAAAGACAGTGTAGTATAGTATAATCAAGCCAAAACAGAGGAAGGAAAAACAGTGATAGCTACTTCAACACTCCAAACTAGACATGTTTTGCAATGCATTAAAAGCATAGTTAATTCGGATTCGGCAAAAATTCGGTTCGGATATAATACGGATAAAATTCGTATTATGATTTTTAAATTCTTTGAAAAATTCGGTAAAAAAACGGACTCGACAATTATTCGGATACGTGATTTATACGAAAATTATACGTTTCCCAATTAAAAATTCGGGATCAAAAATTCGGCTATTAAATTAATTTTTTTTCTAGATTTATACTATGAGCATTATAATTTTTAAAAATATAAAAATAAATAGATATAAAATAAAATAGATAGGCTAACAAGATTTCAGGTTTAAAGTTTGAAGGTTGAAAAAACATCAAATTTTTATTATAAATAGGGCATGTGCTGTGAACTGTGGAGGAATTTATTTTTATTTTTTTTTCTTGAAAAGTGACGTGTTGTGTGCTGTAAAGCAATGTTGGATTTGGACCGGTTAATGCAGTGTGCACCATCAATAAGTCTTGGACTCTTGGTTAAAGAGGATTGGGTAGTGTGCACCATCAATAAGTCTTGGACTCTTGGTTAAAAAGGATTGGGTAGTGTTTGGGTTTAATTTTTGAAATTCAAAAAAAAAAACAGTAACGAATTTTTGGGGTAAAAATTCGCAGTTCGCGAATTATTCGCGAATAATAATTTTTGGAATTTTTTTTTCCGAATTAATCCGAATTTTTGAAAAAATTCGAAAACAGTCCGTTTAATTCAAATTCTCAGTAATTTGCGAATAATTCGCGAATAATACGCGAATTAACTAACTATGATTAAAAGTAAATGGAAGTTAAAAAGCCTCACTTGATGACGAGTTTCTCGGTACTCGGAGTGTACTCCGAGTGTATTCTTCTGCATCTTAACTTCCTCAATCATTGTCTTGTGTTATACTCCCTGGATTTCCAAAGCTCTCACTTATTCACAAATTGCATACATGCTGATTCATTTCTGCATTCTGTATTGTGGTGGAAATATACCAGACCTAACTTTATATTTGGAGCCCTTGTTCACTCAAAGAGTGATTTCAATTGGACTAAGAGAGTGATGTTGGGGGAGGGAAGGTTTAGCAACTCTGAGGTGTTGAGGGTCACAATATGTAGGAATGGGATTGATAAGATACAATGGAATTCTTCAAATTCATTCTTTTTCAATCTATAGACCTTTTGCATGCTATATGATAATCTCATCCCAGAGAGTTCTTCTTTTCTCCTAAAATGCCCAAGGGCCCCAAGCAAGCACTTGTCCTGCTTGATGCAGGATTCGAAGCCGGGTGACAGTGCCCAAAGGAGAGAGATTATTTGGTCCGACCAAATTTTGATAATCTCAACCTCTTGTAACTCTTGATTCTTATAAGTAGCTAAACCTCTCATAACTCTTGATGCTTCCCCAAAACATCTCTCTCGTCTTATTCCATCAAAAACCAATTCTGGATGCCTGATGAGCCATTGAGTTTATTCATTGTTCGTTAATAACGCCACTTCTTACTCTTCCTGGAAGGCCCTTTAACTTGCTCTAGCAATTGGCTCAATGTGAATGGATTATAAAAATGTCTGGAGCGACCTCCCTTTCTTGACAAAATGCCCCAATGGTCATGCATTTCATGTTCATTAATGCTTGAGCCGGAGCATTCAATAGCTTCTGAACCTGCTCAAAGGTTCGTAAGAAGAGCTCAAACTTTTCTTTGCTTCATCTCACCAGTAATCCCCACAAGAACACGAACCACCGATAAAATGGTGGAACCGGGTTGAATCCCTAACAACAATCTCCCTCCCCTCAATATCCGACACCATCTTCATCACAGTGTGGCAATCCCCGCATATCCGAAGGTTCTTCACAATGTGTATTGGAGCACATTCCGGTGTGGCTATCAACCCAAATGCGAGTGCTAGCTTCTCACTATGCTGGAACAACATATCTTCTTTCTGCTCCTCTTCCATCTCGTGAAGCACATATTCCGTATCAGGCTTGTACCCTTCCCCCTTCAATTTATTCATCATATCCTCGATCTTCTCATATATCTTATCCGACATAGGGTGGATCCTATCTGACGCTACGAACGAATGCACCTTGTTCTTAACCTGAATCCAACTGCGCCCTGCTTCTTTCTTCACTTTCCTCTCATCCATAAGCTTCCGTACACTCGCCCTCTCATCCCATCTCCTCGCAGTGGCATAAATATTAGATAGAAGCACGTAAGCAGCCGAATCTTGTGGCTCCATCATAATCAACTTTTCAGCAGCAAGCTTTCCGAGCTCGATATTTTTATGAAGCCTACATGCAGATAAGAGTGTCCGCCACACAGTCGCTCCAGCTGGATACGGCATCCTTTGTATGAGACTCATTGCTTCTTCAAGCTTACCTGCTCGACTATACAGATCGACCATGCAAGAATAGTGTTCATCTGTAGGACTAATTTGGTGATCTTTCACCATCGACTCGAAGTTTCTCCGCCCTTCTTCTACAAGACCTGCATGAGTGCACGCGGATAGAACACCGATGAATGTGATCCCATCCATTTCCATGCCCTGATCTTCCATTTGTTTGAATATTTTGAGGGCCTTCTTTCCATATCCATGTTGAGCAAACCCAGATACCATCGAATTCCACGAGACCAAGTCCCTCACTAATTGCCGCTCAAACACTTTTTGAGCACTGTCTATGCAACCCTTTTTTGCATACATAGTGAGTAAAGCACTGCCAACACACAGAAAGTTGTGATATCTATACTTGATCGATATTGCGTGGAATTGCTTGCCCTGGTCTGCAGCAGCAGTCCGACAAGTGGAGGCATTGATAACACTCGAGAGAGTAAACTCATTTGGTCTTACTTTCTTCCTTGCCATTTCTCCGAACAATTTCACTGCACCTTCACAATCTCCTGCTTGGGCATAGCATGCTAGCATTGCTGACCATGCGACAATGTCCTTATCTTCAATCTTTCTAAAAATTGAAAGTGCATCTTGGGTATTCCCAATTTTAGAGTAGGCAGCTAGCAGAGCGGTTCCGACAGAAGGAGCATGCTGATAATTGGTTTTGATTACTTGCGCGTGGACTTCAACAGGTGATATGGTTGGAGAAGTCGTCAGAATTACTGAGTAGGTAAAATCATTCGGCTCGACATAATCCTTCCGCATTTGGCTGAACAGAACTGCAGCACGAGCAGCACCTCCATTCTGTATATACCCACTAATCATAGCAGTCCAAGAGACCACATTTCGAGCTCCTTCCGTTGAAGAGAATAATTTATATGCGTCGTCTAGTTTCTTGCATTTGCTATAGACGACCATTAGAGCGGTCATGATATTGCCATCCGATTCATACCCTTCTTTCGATACGCAAGAATGGAGTTGCCGTGCGAAATCCATCTGTTTTAGATTTGCACAAAGTTTAACCACTGTGGCGAAGCTTAGCTGAGTTGGCCTCACCCCAAAAACTCTCATTTGATAGAAATGCTGTAATGCTTCGAGATCACGGCCATTTGATACAAGACCCGCGATCATGGAATTCCAACTCACGGCATCTTTGTTCTTCATCCTCTCAAATACCAACATGGATTGTTCTACTTCTCCGCACTTTGAGTACATATTAATAAGTGAATTGCACACAAAGACAGTCGACCGATACCCAAATTTAATCAGCTGGCTATGCACCCTTCTCCCTTGCTCGATTGCTTTGTCAGCCGCAACCGCTGCAAGAACACTCGAGAAGGTGAATGGATTAGGCCAAACTCCTTCCACTCGCATCTGAAAGAAGAGTTCCGACACGGATTCGCGGGACCCGCATTGGGTACACCCCGCAAGCAATGAGGTCCATGTGACAACATTTTTTTCGGGCATTCGATCGAACACCTTCCATGCATCTTCGATGCTGTCGCATTTCATGTACATGTCTAACAAAGAAGTTCCCACAATAACAGCTTTGTCGTGATCATACTTAACACAAAGTGAATGTAATTGTTCGCCGAATACAACATCCGATGAAGCTCCGCAGAGTTTAAGGATCGATGAAAAGGTGGAATCATCGAGAGATGCATTCGAACGATGGGCTCGAAGGAAGAGATCAACTGCTTCATGGCGGCGGCGGTAGTTGCTGCGGATGAGGCGGAGATTTGGGTGGGATATTTCGCCGAACGAGTGGCGGGAACAGCAAGGGGAGAGAGTGGTGGGTGGGTTTGTCTCCGTAAGAGAGGAGAGGAGGGTGGTGCATAGTTTGGATTTTAACACGCGCTTATTAAACGGCTTCAATGGAAGCCTCGTTCTTGTTGCTATCATGATTTTACCGTATGATTGCTTCGTGCGGTCTTCCTAATTTGAATCAGAAAAATACGTATATTCCAAAAAGAAGGGCATATATTTTATATCCTTTATATTTTATATTTTAAGATGGGTATACTCTTTAGGGTGTATATCTTATTTTGGGGTGGGTGAATTCCACTCGTCATTCGATATGACGAGTAAAATAATACCTACTTAAAATGGAATGGGGTGTAGGATGTACACCCCTAAAGGAGTGTACATTTAGTATTCCTCTTTTAAGATAAAATAAATTTTATTAGCCGCTAATATGACTTGTTAAAATTAATTTATTTTTGAATAGATAGGATGCTAGGATGCATTTTATATACCCTAAATCAGATGTATGAGTAGCATTTTTTTTTAACCAGGATTAGAGTTAGGGGATAGTGAATAGTGATAGATAAAAATAGTCTGAGACCCTGTCTACTTATCAAAAATACTAATTTTACATCCTAAATAGAGTTTACATTTTATACTCCCGCCGATTTTACAATGAAATGAATTTTACTAGTCACTTCAATATAAGCGGAGTGCGTATCACCATACACCTCATTTGGAATATATGAATAGCATTATTCTTTATCTGTAGATTCTTTGTAAATAAAACTTTTCACTTTTATTATTATTATTATTATTATTATTATTATTATTATTATTTTATTGACTTTAATAAAATGTAAATTTTTTTTTTTTTTAGAGAAGTGCTACATGTACACCCTGAAAGGAGTATATATTATACACTCTATCCATCCAATAGATGGGATGTATTTAGGAGTGGGAGTGTAGGATGTACACCCCACAATGTACATCCTATACTCTGGGATGTAGGATGTACACCTCAGAGTGTACACATAGTATTTTGTTTTTTTTTATTAAATTATTTTGTTTAAAATTATGTTGATTTTACTGCACAATTAGCAATTAGACATTAATCTCTTTGATATTATTTGCCAGAATAAAGAATAGAACGTGATTAAAGCAATAATTCAATTTGATGTAAAATCATCGACAAAATTAATAAAATATCCTATTCAGTTAACTAAAATTATACAATTCAAAAAATTTAAAGCGTAAAGAGATATTAATAATAAAAATAAAAGTTGGGGGGCGAATTTAAAATGGCCGACAATTGAGGCGATCCCCACACATTTTTGCTACGATCGTCGAAGGAGAATGGACGGCCGGTGATGCATAGGTCACGCCCTGAACATTCTCACCCTGCTTAGTGGTAAATTTTTATTATCTAATTAATTTTATTATTAATTTTATTATTAATTTTAAATTATTTAATTTATTGTAGAAATAATTGGGTATATATTTTAGGAATAATTGACTGTGTAACCCTGAAATCTGAAGAAATATCTGATTTATTCTTCTTATTTTTTCCTTTTCAATATACCCTTCATACTTTTCACCGTTATTAAAAATACCCCTACCTAACTCTAGTAATCGGGGTTGAAAACTATCAGATATACCTATTTTGCCCATGTTTAGGGTTTAGGATTTAGGGTTTAGGATTTTTAGGGTTTTAGGATTTAGGGTTTAGGGTTTTAGGGTTTAGGGTTCAGGGTTTTTTAGGGTTCTAGGGTTTAGGGTTTTAGGGTTTAGGGTTTAGAGTTTTTTAGGGTTTTAGGGTTTAGGGTTTAGGGTTTTAGGGTTTAGGGTATATTTGAAAGGGCAAAATGGTAATTACACACAGATAACGGCAGTTCCAAACGGTACACTAACAGAGTTTAACTTCATGGGTATTTTGGAAAGAAGTTGGAACGTAAGAAGGGTAGTTTTAATATTAGCCTTCTAAGAGGGGTAAATCTGAAAATAGGAAAATTTTTAGGGGTATATAGAAAATTGCGCCTATTTTATATCCTTTATATTTTAAGATAAAATAAATTTTATTAGCGGCGCTAATATGACTCGTTAAAATTAATTTATTTTTGAATAGATAGGGTGCATTTTATACGCCCTAAATAAGATGTATGAGTAGTATTTTTTTTTTTGAACCAGGATTAGAGTTAGGGGATAGTGAATAGTGATAGATAAAAATAGTGTGAGACCCTCTCTACTTACCAAAAATACTAATTTTACATCCTAAATAGAGTTTACATTTTATACTCCCGCCGATTTTAGAATGAAATGAATTTTACTAGTCACTTCAATATAAGCAGAGTACGTATCACCATACACCTCATTTGGAATGTATGAATAGCATTATTCTTTATCTGTAGATTCTTTGTAAATAAACCTTTTCACTTTATTATTATTATTATTATTATTATTATTATTATTATTATTATTTTATTGACTTTCATAAAACATAAAAAAAAAAATTTAGACGAGTGCTACATGTACACCCCAAAAAGGATATACATCATACACTCCATCCATCCAATGGGTGGGATGTATTTAGGAGTGGGGATGTAGATGTACACCTCACTCTGTACACATAGTATTTTATTTTTTTTATTAAATTATTTTGTTTAAAATTATGTTGATTTTACTGCGCTATTAGCAATTAGATATTAATCTCTTCGATATTATTCGCCAGAATAGAGAATACAACGTGATTAAAGCAATAATTCAATTTGATGTAAAATCATCGACAAAATTAATAAAATATCCTATTCAGTTAACTAAAATTATACAATTCAAAAAATTTAAAGCGTAAAGAGATATTAATAATAAAAATAAAAGTTGGGGGGCGAATTTAAAATGGCCGACAATTGAGGCGATCCCCACACATTTTTGCTACGATCGTGGAAGGAGAATGGACGGCCGGTGATGCATAGGTCACGCCCTGAACATTCTCGCCCTGCTTAGTGGTAAATTTTTATTATCTAATTAATTTTATTATTAATTTTAAATTATTTAATTTATTGTAGAAATAATTGGGAAAAAAAAATATATGGAGAGCTTCCAAACTTTAGCTCTTTTACAAATAAACATCTAAATTTTTAATTTTGACAATTAATTTTTCTAAACTTTATCAAGTAATTTAATAATCTCCTCTCCTCAATTATAATTAGTTTTGATCATATATCGTGTATATAGTTTGATAGTATTTTAAAGTATAAAAAAATTTATTTTTTCTCTTCTAATTTTTTAATCAAGCATGAGAATTGAAAAAAGAGAATGAACTTAACTTTAGTTTTTGTTTTTTTTGGTCTGGGAATATAAAAATTATTATTATTATTATTATTATTATTATTATTATTATTATTTATGTTTTGAAGGTTTATTAAATTTTATGCAAAACATTGGCCAAAATGGCTATGCAATTTGTTAACTTTAATTCGAGAGAGTGGTTTATTGAACTATTTTGATAAAGTTGAAAAGATCTAAATGCCAATTGAAAAATTGAACGTCTGTTAATGAAAAAACTAAAGTTTAGAAATTTTCTGTACATTTTACCCAGCATAATTTAGAGAAGTAACCTTAATTTGCTAGATTCCTTTGGCGCTGGACCACCTCTGGACTCTTTTCGTCCTTGTACCGTTTCCTGCAGGACAATGGGGAAGTTGACGACCGGTTTAACAGGCTCTGGAGCATCAAACTACCACTGAAAGTCAAGATCTTCGTGTGGCTCATGCTCCGAAGAAGGGTGCTGACTAGAGACATCCTCCAAAGAAGGAATTGGACCGGACCCAGTTGCTGTGCCATCTGTCTTGGCCCCAACGAAACCGCCGACCACCTTTTTCTCTCCTGCACCTATGCCAACTCCTTGCTGGAGACCCTTCTTCCTAATAAAGCGGAGATCCGAAGCTGTCCGAGCGTCACCAAGCTTTGGGAGGCGAGCTCACACAAGAGGGGGCCTGGGGCAAAAGGGCGCTTATCACTATCGCGACCACCTGGTGGCTGGTCTGGCTTGAAAGAAACAGAAGAGTTTTCGATAACAAGAGTCGTAGCTTGGTCGCTATCCTCGCCGAAATCAGGATTTGCCGCTCGCAGTGGTCTTCTTTTTGTCCCTAGAGTTTTTTTTTGTTTTGTTTTTTTTTTTTTTTTTGCCGGTTCCCTTCGTGCTTACCGGCTACCCCTTTGCTAAATTCATCTCCGCCATGAATGAAGCGGTAGCATGCTGCCTTTCTCTCTCCAAAAAAAAAAAAAAAAAAAAAAATTGCTAGATAAGCCGCACGTCATATTTGACAGCAGAGATAGAGACCGAAGAAACGTTACAGTATTTTAGATTTGAAGGTGGAGTAAGAGACGGAGAAAGAGAATCACAGTTTTACAATATTAGCACACCATAAATCATTCATTATTGTGGCTTACAAAGTTTTATTTATATGTGATTTTGGCTTTTTGTAATGTGGTGCAGCTTTTGATGCATTTCACATTTTATTATTATTGCATTTGGACATCGGTGCGTGCAGCGTTAGCTTTCCAAATAATTTTTTATTTGTAATTATTTCTGTAATTAAACTTTTTGAGAGAGCTACTTCTGGAGAAAACTCGTTCAAAAGGGATTAATAAACTATTTCTCTTAATTTAAATTTACTCACCAATTCTGTTACAGTAAAAGCAAGATGTTTTTGAGAGAATAAAACAATTCTACAGGTTTGTTCATTTTTTTTATATATAAATTTAACTATAAATATTAGGTAGTTAAATTTCATACTTAAAATCTTAGATGCCCGACTACCAAACCCTTCGTCCATAAAACAGAAGCAAAATGTTATATGGAAACTTTTGAGCTCAGAAGCTAGTTTTTATTTAGTGCTTTACCACAAGCTCTTGGATGCTTCCGGAAGGAGATTATTATAACTGTTTATTTTTTTAAAAAAATAAAATACTATTCATTTTATTTATTTATTTATAAATAAATTTATTTGTAAATATAAAATTATTAGATTTCGAACTTAAAATTTGCGATGATACTAAGATCAAACCATTTGCCCCTCCACAGTAGAAGAAAAAATGTTAGATTGAAACTTTTGGGCCTAGAAGCTAGTTTCGACCAGGTCTGCTCTTGGATGCTTCTTGGTGGAGACTACTACTATCATCATCATTTTGCAATAGTGAAGCTTCAAAAAGTAAATTTGGTCTTCAGGATTTTTTTGGAATCTAGGACTTTATTTCGGCCTAGTTCAGTAATATAGTGACGGTTGGGGCCGAAAAGTGCCGCTAACCGTTGACCTGGTCTGATTCGCGATCGGTCTCCAAATTCACTCTCTGGATTTGATACTCCGCGTGCCAAATGATCAGGCCGAGGAGGGATCTGCTTGGTCAGATTTTTTTCAATCAAACTCTTAGTAAAGTTCGGCCTAGAGAAGCCGAATTGGGATTCAGAGACAAGAATTGACACTGCCGAATAGCCGATTGAATATTATATTACTCGAGAACAGGTTACAAAGGGACGATTACAAGTATGACTACTCCTAAGAAAAGCAGTAGATGCGAATATGAAAATCTATTTAGGAAAGCGGTAAAAGAAAATTGTCAATTTAGTCTAGGAAAGCTGTAAATGCAAAAATTGAATGTATTGAAAAATAGAGGTGGTCACTGGCTTACGAGGTTGCAGGACTCACCTCGATGGTTCGCTTATTTATACTTGTCCGAACCATAAAGACAGCTGTATGTATCGTAATTGAAGGGGAATCATCGCGTATCTCTCAACTACTTCCTTCTGAGTCGATTTTTTGGTTGGATAGTAGCTCTTTTTTGTCCACGTTCATCCCCAAGATTGGCGTGCCGAGGCGTGATCCTTGGTGTTTCCCGATGCGGGGCATATCTTGCCATTTCAGCGTTAGTTGTGTGATTCACGCCCAAAATCTCATGCCTTCCTTCCCTAGGATCTTCCCTTTTGCGGCTCGAGCAACCAATTCTTGATCCTGGTTTCGCCTCTTGTCAGCATTCGGCCGAGACAGTCCGATGGTTTATATTCAACTAGAGTCGGTCTCGATTAAGACGCGAGTATCTTTCCATCGGCTACTTCTTCTATCGGCCGATATCCTTAGCCGATGGTTTGCGCTACGTGTCGCCTTCTAACTTGACCACAGCGCGTTCCACGTGGCGACAATTTTGACCTCAACAATGCCCTCTCAGCAATCACCTGATGTGTCGTTTAGGTGATTGTTGAAATTTAATTAATGACTGGCGTGCGTCATGGGATCCTCGATCATTCTTTTTGTACTTTGTCATTATGCGACCCTTTCGTTTCCTTTGCTCTCTAATCGAGGGATTTGACTTCAACGGTCAATCTTCCCTTTCCGCTTTGATCTGATCGCCATCGATTGCACTCCGGTCATTTCCTCATAAGGTTTTGTTTCTTTATTCTCGCGGCTGTTCATCGCACGCGCCAATCTAACGTTGCCGATTCATTTGACGGTTCATATTCGTATGCAGATCATTTCGCCATAAATGTTGCCATTTTTTGAGGGACGATTGTTACTATTTCATCCTTTATCTTTTGCCCTTTTATCTTGCGGCAGGCGTCGCTCTCCAGCAGTTGATCTTCTTCTCGCGCCGAAGTCCTTGTCTTCTTTCTCTCCTTCTCACACTTCATGGCTTTCCATGTTGCCATGTTGCCGTCGAATTCCGACGTCGATTTTAAGCTGCTCCGATCGTCGGAAGAAAACCCGATGCACTTCTTCTTTAGTTCTTCTTTCGTCAGGAGTCCCTTCGAGTAGACCTTCCTATTCGTGCCTGACGGTATTCGCCTTCTTGCGGATAAGGTCTTCATTAGTACTTGGGCTTCCAACAAGAATTTTGGGAGGAGCCTTCTCACTTGGCCCACCGTTTCCGAGCAATATCAACAATGGCTTGATCGGGTCCAAGCTGCTTACGCAGACTTATGGAAAGGGGTCGATATTTTCGACGCCATCCAACTGTCCCGTAATGCTTATCAAGCCGATCCTCTTCTTTTTGCTTCATCTTTAAGCTTCTAGTTGCCTCGCTCCGACGTCTTCTTCTTTTGCTTGGGGCCTTTCACCCCAACGCTGTTGGATGTGGCGGCCATTACTGGTTTGCGGCCACACGACATCATTCTCTCTTCGGTCTTCACTGTTGGGTTATGATAATATGGATCTGAATAGGGAAAAAACCACCTAGAAGGGGGGTGAATAGGTGTAAACAATAAACACACCAAAATCGTTGCATAAAAAATAACCCAATGCGGAAAATAAATAACACGCAAGATTTTACGTGGAAAACTCCATCACAGGAGTAAAAAACTACGGGACCGATCACACGGTGAAATCCACTAAGATTAAAACACGTACAAGGTGATATAACGCACACACACGACTCAACCTTTATTATACGCTCCAAGTAGATCTTCGCCGCTCGCTCCACAACACACCTCGAATCCACAAAGGCGTCACAACTTCGAATCCACGAAGTCCAACTTCGAATCCACGGTCATCAATATAGCACGTATCGATCACACGAACGCGCCTCGCTCCGAATCCACGAAAGCGGTAGCACCTTGAATCCACGAGGCCACGCGAATCCACGCGCTGATTGTCCTCTCGAAAATCGTTGATTTGTTGGTGATGATATTTTGAATACTTAGATCATCATAGATAGACAAGGAAGCACCCTCTAAGTATTCATCGATTTGATTCTTTCAAAAGATATAAATTTTGAAAACTCTAGAATCAAATCGATCAATAGAGAAAGAAAACCTAAAATAAAGAAGTGTTTACCTTTTCTTCTCTATGTGGATTCTTACCTTTGATCCCCCTTGGGATAACCCTAAAAGATGATGTTATGGTTTATTTATAGGCTAGAAACCTTTTGGAAAGAGATAAGAATCAAAAACTTCCATAACAGAATTTTTCCAGAACGGCGGTCCGTACTGGATTTGGCTGATCCGGAAGCAGTCCGGACTGGATTTGGCTGATCCGGACTGTCGTCTTTTTTCAAAGAATTTTTTGAAAAAAACAGTTCGGGGTCCGGACTGGATTTTCCTGATCCGGACTGTTCATGCGATTTCAACAGACACAAGGTTCGGGGTCCGGACTGGATTGGGGATGGTCCGGACTGAAATTCTGCATGAACCAAACTATGTTCGGGGTCCGGACTGGATGGTCCTGATCCGGATCCTGAACACTCACAATGTCCAGTTTTTGATTCTTTAGCCATAGAAAATATTCCAAAGTGTTTCCAAGCTATAAGAATGTATTCAAAATATCAAAGATTATTTAATTTAACGTACCTGAACATTTGAATCCATTCTTTTGAGATTGATGTATATGATTTGTCAAGTCTTCATCTTCAATCTTCAACTTCACGAAATACACCAATACAAAAATCCTTAACAATCTCCCTCTTTGGCGGTTTCGTGACAAAACACACAATCCACAAAAGAAAACAAAAAGACGATTTTTGTTGCTATCACCATACAACAAAAATACGCATGAACGATCCAAATAAATATAAATACAAGAGATTCACTCCTAAAACAAACTCTAGACTTAGACGCAACTAGGAGTGTTCAAATCTTGTACTCTCTGCAAAAGAAACAATTCTTGACAACAAGAAATCATTAATACCTCAAGAATTTAATCGTTAAGCAACCAGAGAGTTATACATTTAATATGACATTAGGTATCAGATATGCATAAAAGTAGGCAATCAAAATATCACATATCTTTATCCATCATCAAGGTTAGTTCCAACCATAATGTCAAAGTTCGGAGTTCAAAGTCAAGAAGTTCAAATGTTCATACCTTTTGCATGACCTATCACAAAACTTGTTAGAAGTTACAACCAAAAATAGTCAGTAGAATAGTTAGTGCTAAACTTCAAGTTTCAAGTTTTCAGGTCATGTTCGTTCTTTTCTTTCTCCCCCTTTTTCAAACAGTCTATTGACAAGTTCCAAGGTCTTTCAAGGTCTGGTCATCTTCGTTCTTTTCTTTTCTTTCTCCCCATTTTTGTCACAAAAACCAGCCAAAATTATAAGAGAGAGAAAACAAACAAACGAAAAACCTTTTGTCAGAAAAAAAAACTAAAGTCAATGTCATCAAGAATCAATGTGAACCGGTATCGTTGTCATCGAAATTGCTGCATCCGAGTTTTGCAAAAATCTTCTTGACCAACTTCGTCAGTGCATTGTACTTCTTCGTCAAGACCACTTGTGCTGTATTAATCCGTTGCAGGTCAAGAGAAATCTGACCTTGTTCAATTGAAATTCGCTCCTGCTCAGATGATAGTCTTTGTTGTTCCCGAAGAGCTTCAACATTCACATGTCTCTCACCGATACAATCCCTGTTTTCAAAATCTTTCATCCTTTCAGAGTTTATATGAACAAACTCTTGCTGAGGCGGCTCACCAGCAAGTGGCTCCTCAATTTGGATTCCATTCGCTCGAGTTCGCTTTCTTGCGACACTCTTTTCTCTTCATTAAATGAGGTTCCATACGTGCCTTGCCCTTCAAATCAGATGGTGTTTTGGTTTCGGCAACCTTTGCTCCTACAATAGTTTTCTCCCAGTCCTCCGACTCAGTCTCCGAGTCATCAAGAGGAACAAATTTAGTCTCCCCTTTGTCCTTTCGAGTTCTCTTTAATTTATTAGTCATCCTCGTGCTGACCAACGCGGTGATGAACAAAATTGTCCACTCAAGAGCCATTGTTATAGAGTATTTGAAAAAAGCACCTGTGAGCAAAAACTCAAAGAACAAGAAAATTTGTTTAAATTTTAAAAATTTGAAAAATCTTACCCAAATAATCCTTAACATGTGTAGAGGCTAGGAAGCAAGACCATTTTTCAAAAAGAATTTTAAAAATAGATCAATTTCATAATTTTCGAAAATTCTTAAAGATTGCCCTAAAACTGAAGTTTTTGAAATCGAAGTCCAAAAATCCGTTTAGAAGATAAACAATAATCAGAGAAACAATTCTTAGGCATCCAGAATTCAGATTTCAAAAGAAATTTGATCAAAAACCGTGCAAAAATGAAATCATAGCATGAAATCCATCACGTTTAGATAAAAACTAGCAAGAAAAGTGAATGAACTGAGTTTTTTGATCAAAATACTTACTTGGATCGAGAGAAATTCAGTTGAAATAGATCCAAAAGCTTCTGGATTCTAGAAAGAAACACAGGAAACCAAATACCAAAAGCTTGTAGGGAAAAAGAAATCAAAACCTTTCGTTTTAATACAAACCCTAGCCGCGGTCCGGATCGAATTAAGATGTCAGTCCGGATCGGCTTTGCGCAGAAAATTCCATCGTTCGGGATCCGGACTGAGTCCATGCAGTCCGGATTGCCTGCAACTTTTTCTCCAGAAAAATTTGTAAAAATTTCAGAAAATTCAAAAAAAATATGTAAGCATTTCTGCATATCAACTTTATACAAAAATATCATTTCACATAGAAAGAAATAGATTATGATAAATCTATCAAAATATCCCAAATTGTGAAATGAAAATTATAAGAATTATAACCTCTAAAGTTGATCAATTTCCAAACATCCTTCACGATCTAATGAGTATAGAGTTTATCTAATTCTCAATTGAGCAAAGAAAATGAAGCACCAAGATCAATAGATGTTTGAAATTCCAAATAAGTCAAATAATATATCTAGTAAATATATTTGGGAAGTGGCTCTTTGAGCATCTTTTAGAAATCCCACCTTATACCAACCTTGGAATTTGACATAGTCAAGTATTCCAAAAAGCATTTTATTTGATAAACAAGATCACCATGCTTGGTTAACATGTGGTAGCTGCACACAGTACTCGGACAACCGAGGTGGTAGCTCTTTCCTCCATGTGGTGGTAGTTTTTACACTCCTCTTAAGGATGTAACTCTTTCCACATCTTTTGAGCATGAAAAACATAATAAACTCCCCCCCAATTGGCTATCAATTATGAAAGATATTCAGTATTCAACCAAATATTGATCTCGTATTCATACTTATTGCAATCATCAAATAAGATAAATTAAATACCAGGAGATCATTGAGAGAGGTAATGACTTTGATCAATTCAAGATGAAATAATTGAAATAAATGATCATTGCATCAAATGAGTTATAATGATATTTAAATCATAATAAACTTCTCTAAACATGAGAGGATGCAAATAAAGTCAATATAGCAAATGCTCAATTTGTCACGCCCCGGGGTCGATACTGCGACCCGGGCTCGCCAACAGATCCGCCGCCCATACGGGAAGCCCCGTATAGACGTAGCGACTAACCTGTAAAAGAAACATCTACACTAACAGATATCAGAGCTGAAAAAGTAAAAGCTGGAATAAAAGATAAAATAATACAACTACAGCTCTAAAATATACAAACCAACCTCACCAAATACAAGAGTCTCTCAGAACAGCAGAAAAAGAAAGGTACAACTCGATACCTCACTACAAAAGTCACTCGACATAACACACTCAAAAGGAGTAAAGGGATACATCTACTCTCACTCTGAGGATGACAGGAAGAGATCTATCTCGCGACTCCCTTACCTCGGTCTGAAGGAGCTGGATCACCAACTGAAGCAGCAGGAACCGGAGCAGAAGTCCCAGGAAAAAAGACACCATGACGGGTGTGAGAACTACATCCCACAGTAGTTCTCAGTGGGTGCCGCCAACAAGCCCGACGGTCTGCCCACTAAGTCTACTAGAGGCATAAAGTAACATATGCAGTGCTGTAAGGAAATGCTGGAAAGGTAAAGTCTACAGCTACTATGCCTCTATCTAGATGCTCAAGGAGTGGAACAGAAAGAACAGTATGCCACAACTAACCCTCAACTGAGATCACCCAATCTAAACTGACTGCCATATCGGGTCCAGTCAAACCTGCGCCTGCCTACTGCCGTTACATTCCGGAGGACCGGACTTACGTAGGACGTCTGTGACTGCCAAAACTGGCTCAGCCAGAGGGACGGTGTCCGTGACTGCCAAAACTGGCTCAGCCAGAGGGACAAATGCATCGACAAGCCGCGATAGAAGTATCAGGTCCAACTCCGGAGTGGCACTCAAGGGGCGCGACCCCACCGAGCAAAGTATCCGCACATCTCTGTCGAGCTCAAATGTGGCTCATGCAGGCTATGATCCAAATCCTCGATCAACAAGATCGGCTAAAACCAACAAAACACTGTCTCACTCACTGGCTGGAATCTACACAGCTGAGACTCACTGTCACTCTGACAGCTCCCAAGAACCCAGATCTACAACCACTATCACTCTCCCAAAGAAAACTGATCTACAGACTGCTATCAACTCCACTCGGTCCCCAGACACGAGTGTAAATGCATCCCACAACCACCCGACCTCCCAGCCCACAACCCGGGCGAGAAAAGCTAAGTCCAGAATGACAAGTATAATAGTGATGTGGGAATGTCTAGAGCAATAAAAGAAACCTAGCCCAAGTTGAAGTTTTCTACAGTCTGGCCGAACATGCTGCATATGGCGGGGGTGCTAGGTCAAGTTCCAAAATAATAATAATTAACATCTTGTAGGGAGCAATACAATCACAAGATATATCAACTGATATCAAGAGTAATAACATTCAATTTCCACATGCTATTAAGTCCAATTACTAACATGCATGATCCTACATACATAGAATTAGCACGCAGTCCATAGATCCTGAAAGCAAAGTCACCCACCTGAAAGTGCTAACAGTCCGAAATCGTACAGCTGAGAAAGCCCAGAAAACAGATATCTCAATACATCCACCAAGCCAACAGTACAGTAGCAGTGATCAATACAGCCTGGGTACAAAATTCAACCCAAAGTTACACTTAATTTCCACATAATTCCAAGTTTACAAATTCTGCGGTGAACAGTCATCTTAATGCGAAAATTTCACCCGTAAAACAACCACCAAAAATTCCAATAAAAATATGACGGCGATCCTCGTGAAGAGTAGATCGATAGAGCCCTTAAACGTCGAATTCCGATGTCCGGATGTGGAGATAAAAATCCGACAAGTAGGTGCTGTCCAAACAGTCCATCAGCCGCAAAGGGGGTTAAAAACATACCCAAAACCCCAATAAAAGCTCAAATCCAGAAAAAGTGACCAACACGAAATTTGTAGATATACCTCTCATGAAACCGCCGCCGTAGAAATCGGCCAAAAATATCGTCGGGGTAGCTCTGTAGACCTCCCAGACTGAAGTGCGACGAAAATGGGCCTCCAACAGAAAATCGTCGCTCCACACCACGATGCAGAAATCGTCATCGTCGTGGCCTCCAAAAATTCTGAGCTTCCACCGAAAGATGCACAAGAGGATGAGAAGAAAATTGGCGAAGAACACTTAGGCAGAAAAACTCGAGAAAAGCCTAAAAAAATGAGGCCCTCCTCCCCTAGGCCCATCGTCTCGGGCCAAAACCCGCAAGTATTGGACTTTCGGCCAACTTTCGGGCGCCCGAAAACTTTCGGGTGGCTACAGTGTTGGGCGGCCCAACACTGTTCACACCC